>JAGDQP010006612.1:31328-66526 GCA_022664845.1 Lepisma saccharinum | reverse complement strand
AGAAGTGATATCTATTTTGCGAGTGACTTTCTTTGTGTCACTATGGCAAAAGTATTGCCTTTGTAATAAAATTAAGAGACAGTATCCTTCCGCCATAGTGACACAAAGAAAGTCACTCGCAAAATAGATATCACTTCTTTTGTGAGTAGAATTCTTGCGTCACTCTTCCTTTTACCCCAAACGGGGTTTTGTACTGATATCACTTATTTTGTAAGGCTGCATATAAAAAAAGACTGTAACACGAGCCATCTATGCCGATGCTCCTCTCTCCTGCACACGCGCTATAACGTGTAGGAGACACGTGCACTGTAAATACAACGGAGAAACCACATCTGCGAGGTTGCTTCGGAGGCCTGGTGGTTAAGGCGTCGAGTTGGTAAACAAAAAAGCCCTGGTTCGAGTACCGGCGAGGTTAACACTAAATTTTCCTTTCAGAATATATTTTCATGTGTTTATATATGTTTATATTCATTATTAATAATTGCTTTCCTGCATTATACGTACATTATCTTAAGTTAGTGACTATGACGAAGTGAAGGTTAGGTTCGGTCATGTAAATTTTCAAAATTTATTTTTATGATTAATATTTTTTCTTGCATTATTCGTACATTTTCTTAAATTACTGACCATGGGAACGTGGAGGTTAGATAAAATTAGGTAGGTCATGTATATTTACATTTTTCTCCTTTACGTCATGCCCAGATGAGTGGAGCAGCGGCGGAGTGTGTTCTCCGTACGGGCTCGTATTTAAAAAGTGGGACGTGTCACTATGGCGGAAGGATACAAGACCGATTTTGCTCCATATCTCAAAAACCGCAACTCCCATCAAAAATCTAAGCTTGGATTTAAACCCACCGCATGGACCCCTAAAACTCACCGGTACCACCCATTTGGGGCTAAAACAAAAAGACACACAGAATGACGGACTACCATTTGTGAAAATTTTGTGATTCGGTTAAATAAAAAAGTCGTAACTTTTGAACCGCTCCACCGATTTTAACGTATGATACACCGTTTGAAACGTATTGAAGCGTAGAATAAGATCCAGTAAATTTCGGCCGCCTATATGGTCTGGGGTCAGTGCTATCCTACAAAATGTGAAATTTATTTTGATATTTTTTTTTAAGCGCCCTAGGGGGTCCCAAGGAGATCCTACCGACCCAATTTTTTTCCTGTGTCTTAGTATTGGAAAAAGCTTTCAAATGTAAGTTCAAGCATCAAAATCGGACTTATACTTCGGTAGATCCGAAACTAAATGTATACTATGAGTGCCGCTAACAGTGTCCTTTGCCAGCGTCACTCGAAGAACTGCCGTTCTTCATGGTAGTTCTAAAGTCTTATGAATTACCATTGCCACACTAAAAAACCAAGTAAGTTATCGACTTAATTATAGCTTACTTGACTACATTATTTTATAATTGTCTCTATTTTGGTTTGTGTCTTATTTGCTTCATATATGTAAGGTATCCATTTTATGCTTTATTACTCTCCTGACTATACAAATGCATGAGTTAATGTTGAGATTTTATAATTGTCTCTATATATCTATATTGGTTAATTTATTTGTGCTTTACAATATGCGGTACCCACTTATACATATATTATGGCTGGGAAACCGGGAATGGACCGGCGAGCATGAACTGACGCCCTAAAAGGCTTCTTCCACTAACTGGGAGAAGACCCATTAATTCCTCTTGCTAAGGCTTATGGGGCCAGGGTAGACGCCTTTAATGCCCCTTGTTCTTTGGCAGGTGCCTAAACATGTGATAAAGATATTATGCGTGTCATGTTTTACAAGAAACACAAACGATCTAAGTCACTACGATTAGCTAATTTCTTCTGGTTGTTTTCATCAAAATTTACGCTTATGTAGCTTGATCTGTAGAAATCGAAAGAAGAAAAATTTCATTATGTACCAGTACTACACACAGTGGGGAATTTAGTTAGCTATTCTAGCCGACCGAGGTAGTTGTGTGACCTCAGGCGTCTCCAAGGGCGCAAGTTCGAATCTCACCTAGATCGTTCATGTTTGTGGAAATTGACATTCGTGACGGGCTGAAGTCAAAAGTTACTAAACTGGCCCATACAAAATCAAGTTTACCAAAGTTAGCTACTTTCTCTGTTTTTACATTCTTTTCTTTAGTTCACAATGATTTGACCCAGTGGCGGCCTATGGTTGTGTCCACTGGGTGTTGCACTCAGGTCCAACCTTAACCACAATGAATAGGGGTCCACGAAAAATTTAGCGAAGGGCTTACGAAACATACATAAAATTAAATATTTGTATTGAGGCAAGGAAAATTTACGGGGGCTCAGCCCCCTGGCTGCAGACCTGGACTGTCACTATGTGAGAGGATTGGGTAGCTAATCATTCACAATCAATCAACATAGAGTTAAATTATGTAACGTAAACACAAAAGAAGAAGTGACCAGATTATCAAACAAACAGACGTTAGGAAATTAATTACGATTTTGAGAAAACTTAGAAAAATGTCGTAACAATGAGGATAGAATTTGATAGTTTGTCATAATTTTTGTGGCTAGAAATTTGTGTGACTAATTGTTAATATAAGTTTTATAAGCCTCGAAGATTCACTAAACGTTTTCTTCAAGCTATTTTGAACTATAACTCAGGAGTCGCGCATACACATGGTGTCAACTGTTTTTGTGACTTGAAATTCCCTGAGTTTTCAAGGTTTTCCATGACATTTTTTTTCAAATTCCCTGAGTTCTGAGTATAGTGGAACATGTAAATAATACGCAATGACATTATTAATCCCACCACCACCCAGTCCAAGCATCTTTTACATTATTGGTATTTCAGAAGCGAAAAAAGATATTTTTTTGAAATAGAGGATTTTAACACATTGAAAAAATCCGGTCAGCAGTGGGACTAGATAGAACCCACGACTTAAGCCTTGCCGGGGCAGTGCTCTTACCAACCGTGGACAGCTCCACCTCATAAATTTTCCTGAATCTCCCTCATAAATTATAGATTTCTCTGAGTATTCCCTGAATTTTCCAGATCTATAAAATTACCTGAGTATTCCAGGTTTTCCAGGGTGATAGGCACCCTGATACACACACACGCTCTCTCTCTCTCTCTCTCTCTCACACACACACACACACATATATATATATATATGCACGCTCACACCCACATGCACTCTCATACACACAGCGACTGTGTGTGTGTGAGAGAGAGATGGAAACTGCGAGTAAATGAAGGGAACTAGTGGACGATATTCTGCAAACTGGGAGACGACTTACTGTCTTGTCGCTTCTGCGCCACAAAAGCCACTTTTTGAAAGGAATGGAAAGCTAAGGGGGCAAATTAGTAGAAACGTTCGGCTTGCTTTTGCTGCAATTCCCACTACTTGTGGCAATTGCTATATGAAATGTCGGTCCAACAACTAGTGGAGAGGAAGCCTATGTAGCGAGAGGCTTTAAAAGAGGTGTAGATCAATTACAACACCAAGATTAAACTGTGAACTTGTGAAGTATTTTTTTCTGTTCCTAAAAGAAAACTATGACTTTTTTGAATACTAAGGGGTAGAATATTATTACATTGAAATAAAAATTAAATAATGTAAGAATGTGGGTGTTGTACAACGGGGAACAAAGAGATAGACCGCGCCTGGTTTGTGGTGTTCTCAAATCTTGCAACGTTAATTTAACTCATTTCCCGACGTCATTCAATGATGAAAGTTTGCTCAGCGACGTTAAGTCGGGTGACAATACAATATTAAATTGTAACTCATATATTTCTATATATTTATATATTTTGAAAGCATATTTTGATATATGTTTTTTTTTAATATGGCCTTTTTATCTTAAAGTAAATACTAACCTGAAACTATAACGGTTTTGACTGATTGCAGAACACTTTAGGATTGGGGCCACAAAACATTTTATCGAAATAACTCGAAAAGAATACCGCATTTCTTCGAATCGAAGACGCCATCGAATCTAAGGCGCACCTCAATTTTCGCATAATTTTTTTAGAAAAAAAAAATCGAATTATTCATATTTTAACCTTTGCGGTGTTTATTTAAATATTTATAGGACACATGTTTATTTGTTTACAAATATGGTATACAGTACTTTACCTTGTAACATCGTAAAATTCTGTGTTTACAATTTTTTTGTCAATCAGTCTCTTCATTTTTCAGCATCACTCTCACCACCAGCAGAAGAATCCGTTCCAGGTCTCAGGTCAGAATCATGTTCAGTTGTATCTTCCCACAGCAGGTTGTTCTCTGAACCATCGAGAGCATTGGTCAGGCAACACTTCTTGAAATATTTTATTATGGTACTACCACTTTCCAAATCCTGCTACCGGTTCCTTACTACAAGTGAATCCCGCCAATGAAACCTGACTACTAGTATGTACACTGGAAAACATCAAGATTTTTACCTCCAGTGCTTTTCCGATTATGAAACTGATAATAATTGTTGTTGACCAAACACAGCAAATTTAAAGGGAAAAAGTTCCGCTGACCATTTATCAGGAAAACAAAATGCTTATCAGGAAAACAAAATGTTGATTGTTGTAATGCAGGTACCGGTAATTTTAAGTAAAGTGAAAAAAAAAAAATCGAATCGAAGACTCAACGAATCTAAGGTGCACCTTAATTTTGGACATCTAAAATCTGACAGAAACATGCGCCTTAGATTCAAAGAAATGCGGTAATTAAAAAAAACTTTCTAAATACACTTTTATAAAACAATTCGTACTAAAAAGTAAAAAATAATTTTGTTTATATATAACTAAAAAGAAAAGCATAGAGTGGGCCAGTTCAAGAATTTATAAAGGGACTGTATATGAGAGCGCGCACATGCTTTTGTTTTTAGTCATGCATAAACAAAATTATTTTTTACCTTTTAGTATGAATTGTTTATGAAAAGTATGTCTTTAAAAAAATTTTGATTATTTTTTTTTATCTTAATTTCTCTGTCCGTTCATATCTAGTAATGAGTATACTCATTTGTGGATTTGCTTCTACTTTTAACCATCAGAATTTAATAGGAATTACTCGAATTAATTATAATTATTAAGATTTACATGCAAGTTGAGATTGCACTCACCTTTGGATAGGTAGTTTAATAGCTCCTTTGAGATTTTATTTCCAGTAAGATCATTACATATTCTATGATGTAGTAATATTTTATTGTTGGCAATACTTTACGAATAATTAATGCTTGAGTTTACAAGGAACCTTAACAGATTAGATTTTATCGTGTTTCTTATTGAAGTTACTCTGATGGTTTATAGTTTCTACGAAAGATCAAGTCAGAAATCTAGTTCGAGTAAGAAGCTACAGCAAGTAACAACTTCTGATTTAAGATGTCGTCTACAATTGCGTTTAATCAAGCAGAACCGATCGAATGTGGTTTCATATTCATAGTTCCATTGTTCCTGAGCCAATAATACAAAATGTAAAAAATGACTAAACAGATATATTAAATTTAGTCATGCTCGCTCTGGTTTCCAATGTAGTTACCTCGTTGAACTGGTCATTTTTTTTTTTTTTAAACAAAGCTGCAAGTCTTCATTTTGAGTACTTTTAGTTGTGTTCTCCTGCCCATCACAATGTCTGAAATCGAATCGAAATGCTTCCTTTTGAACATCTCGATTCAGGGAACTAGCCTGACGTCGCACGGTACCAAATAGGGCGAAATAGTAGATGGGAACACACTATAATTTTTCAATTGGAAGCAACCTGATATATTCAGAAGATATTATGACTTACAAGACACCATTTCTGGAATTCGAGACGAGACGTGTCGTCTCGTCTCGTCTCGTATTGAAAAACGCAACCAGAGCTATTTAATTTGTATCACGAATTACTCACTCGGAATGAAATATTTGCCTTGAAAAACCATACCAGAGTTTATTACTTCAAAATAGGGCTATCTTACCAAAAGTAGGGAATATCACAATCATTACAAAATCGTTAAAAATACAATATGCACCATATTTCCTGATGCCGGAAAATCTCGTATTTTAAAGATACAACGATTAAAAGAAGGTAGAAATTATTGAAAGCTATAGGTAGCAATAATAGGTAGAAAAGGTAAAAATTTATATTTTTTTTTTTTCAAGTAACCGTTGCAAAATAATATCCCTAGAATCTTATCAAGTCACGTATCTTAGTAGTCACGATTGTCATTTCAAGCTAACAGTAGCACCCCCAGCCTCAGTCCCAAAATCTGTGAAGAAACTTACATGCAGCATGAGGTGGATTATTCTGAATCACTGACTGTTACCGCCCATACAATTAATTTCATCTGAATCACAGAATTGAAAACGCCTACTTGCTATATCCACCTCCGCAGCTGCATTCTTTTCATGTATCTGTACAAGCTACAACAAACCTATTTATTATTTCCTGTATCCTATGTAAAGTATAAGCGACCTGAAGTCTAACTAGAGGTGGTTTAATGCACTGTCTTTTGCTTCTACATTCTCACACATTAAAAAAGGAATAAAAACAAAACGTGTCATGGTTTTACAAAACCTTGTTAACATTCATACATTTTAACAGAGATGTAAACTAGAATGCACTAAAAATAAATTTCTATGTAAATTGTATCATAACTACTTTCTTCTTTTGTTACAACAGCGTGTGAGTGTTCTCAGAAAATCGAAAAGGTAAAGAAAAAAAACATTAGGGGAGAGAGTGTGTTACAAAGTAGAAAAAAACTGTTCTTCCCCAGGGGAAAATTCCTTGTGGTTGACTTTACCTGACCATTGCCTTCGTCATGGTCTGCTTCATGGTTTCTTTAGAAAAGTTCAAGGTCGTCAGGTTATTGGAGTATATATATAAATGGTTTCATTGCACTTGCATTTCTTTAATAACAAGTGTATTCTCTTTTTCTGTTTTAGTCGTTAACACACATTGTCGGAAATGATTCAAGCTGCTATGAGTTATACGTAAATGCAATTGAAGATTTCAATCAAGTGCACAAAGATGTTAAATGCATCTTTTCCTGTGTGACAAATGGTTTTCATAGGTGTTCAGAGACGGAACATATTGTCCCATATAGAAATAAAACTTTCAAAAATGTTATTCTATTAGATGTCTTAAAATATTGTAGTCCTTTTGTAATTCGTAGCTGAAAAGACAAATCTTAGAGATGGCTAAACGGACACCATGAATCTTACTCTCGACGTACGAGTAACCAGTAAAAATAAGAGGCAGTTAGATCTGTTCGTGAACTAAGAGAAAATATCGTTCGGTTATTCCTTAAAATAATTAGGGGCTGGTTTGAAGTATTTGGATGTTATTTATTTATGCCACACGAATGTGCACTCTATAAACGAAGTCAAAACAAATAATTTATCCAAGCGAAATAAATGGAAACTGCAGCGAACAACACAAAATAGTTTTTTTTTTTTTTTTTTTGTATTAGAATGGTTATTTAACATGTCTACTACTGCTTTATAATCTCTCGAATATTACTTTTCTTTACAATGCTTCCTCTATTACTTCCACATTACTTAACGTTTAGCTAATATTTCCATTTTTCCATCAAGTCCGTACTACTAAGATTTGTTGTATCTTTGCACAAGTTATTCGTAAAGTCCTAATTTCCGTTCCGTACAGTTCCATCAGACAACTAACTCATCTCTATTTTCTGATCATAAATTCACACTTTTTTTTTTAAGATTTTAAATTTAGTTTTAAGAGCTTTATGCAACTTTGGCTCAGGTCGGATTTTTTTTCTTTGTGAATGCATTTTTGTCCACTCCTATTCTGACCTTTAATCTTTTTCAAGTTAATATCTTCATTTATAATACTTGCATCAGCAATATGAACTTAGTTTAATATTTTTTTTTTTTAATTACTACATTCGCAATGTGCCAGTCGTATAGGTTTCTTTACAAATATAGTATGAACAACGCTTTGGATACATACTTGACGCCAGATTCTGTACAGAATTCATAAATAAATACCGCGGTAATCCAAACTCAATAGCAAATTGTGATAGAATGAATTAAATGAATTCTCATTTCCAGAATAATGCTTTTTCAAGATTACCACGTTATGATACATTAAAATTTAATTTATTCCTCATTCATAACCTATGACTTGTACACCCCTTTATACTTTGTCATTTCATCTTGTTTCTGTTGTGTTCTCTCTATTCTGTTCAATGCAACGAACTGAAAGAAACGTTACAAATAATGATTACCAGACAGCTTTAGCAAAGATAAATATAAAATTGTTAATATTTTCACAGACAACAGGCCAAGGTTAGTGTTTGTTTATTGTTAATAACACTGTGCACGGTGTTAAAAACAAGTTTTAATATCAGACTCATATTTCCTTTACTAATGAAGGTTTATACCAGCTATAAAGTCTTTTTGAATTTAAAGGAATCATACTGGTTTTGGAGTCAAAAGAGGTAAATTACATTTGAGATGCAAAAACAATCGGCAGGTCCTGAAATAACTACAGAGAAAGTATTGATATTCCATCACCCTTGTTAATGGCCGCTATTGTCCACATTTTCAGAAATGCGATTTTGCGAAACCATGGAAGATATTACCAGAGCCAGACAATGAATCCAGTATATATTTAAATTATTTACCAACACATTATTTCGTTTACTGACATAAATACATCAAATCTTTTAGAAAATATCTCAGAAGTGAGTAGCTTGAGAAGTTATTTTATAATGTGTATGTTGCTCTCGAGTGGCGTGGTTCGCTAATACACTGTACAAAGATTCTTTCTATCTATCCCAAAGATCACGAACAGACTGTCAATTTTATATGTTTTGTAGAGCTACTTTATGTAGACTCTAAGTCTAGTTATCGAACACCCATCCCTCTATGATCTGATTTATATGATATAACTCATGCCTCAAGAAAAAAGTCAGATCATGTGGATCACTCTAGTGGAAAGCATCTTCTGGCGCTGATAACTTATATAGTGTGATAAACTGTTTCCGTCTATATGAATGATGCTGTAATTAATAATTATTATTCTGATTGTAGAAATCCATATTTCAGAAAAATAAGTACAATCAATATGGTGAGCACGCTGGCGAGTTCCTTTAAAATGTGCTAACCTTGGTGATAACGCCATAGAATACTTGAAGCTGGTTTCAGATAAGTTAACGAGTTTTTTTTTATTAATTAATAGACAAACACCGTGTGCGTGGATTTTCTCCGGATTCTCCCGTTTATAGGTATAGAGGATGGAGAAAGTATCTGCCAGGTACTATCCTGGTACTCGCGTGATGGTGAAACTCTGGAAAACCTCAGTCAGGATGGCCGGCCGCGGGGTTCTAACACTTTATCTACCCATTGCCGACGTTGCCAGCTGGACCACTAGCACTAGACCATATCCTTGCGTTATGCTTTATCCCCCCTAGTTAAAATGTTTAATTCCCACACTGTTAATTCCCAGGGTTATTACCGAAGACTACTATCAAGTTATACTATATCTCTATACATAAACTTTTCGAACATTAGGAGCCGTAGATCCCTTTCAGAGATGATGATCATCCAAAACCCAATATTTATTTCACATAATCAACTCTTACATGTAGAAGACCTCAAGCACTCATTCAATATATAGATATGACACTATGTCAAGACAAACTTCGATATTCACAAATCTAAAACGCGAAATTCATCACATTACAAACAATCAATATTATAAAACGTTCAATTAAACTTCAAACAATCAACTGATCTAAAATTCAAAACAACAATCAGATTTTTCAAAATCTTTTAAAATATAAAACCATTACTATTCATTTAACAATAGATCTAAACTATTCGATGTTGCCATAACCCTCAAATCGTGCAATCTTGCACACACTGAGTATGATGTTTGGTTAGCAATGAGTAACAGATTCCTGCCTACAGATCCTGCAAAGGAGCGAATGCGACTTCGCCAGTGGTGCTAAGGTTTTCGCTAAATACGAGGGTTTCCCCCCCTCCAAAAAAAAAGAACTTTAAAAAGATGAACAAGTCTAAGTAGATGTTGGTGATTCCATAACTAAAAAAAAAAAAGAAATCTCAGTACACATCCTCATGAAGTTTATTAAAAATATATATCGAACACATTTATATATACATATATATATCGAGTTCTGAATACATTGCTAACATTTGTTTATAGTCGTGAAACAGTCAAGATGAAAAAGCACTCACGTTAGTACAAGTGAAGCTCTCTTACATGGAACAGAGTGGACCCAACAAGTAAATAACTATTACAGAAACCAAAATATGTTTGTTTTCCGTAAGGTTTTTACCAATTTTCTTAACACGAAATTGAACAATACTGGCAGTATATTAAGATAGGTTCTGACACCCAAATGTAAAATGTGGAGTGTTTGAAAATAACTTACTATTCTGAACTGCGTAAACATTTTTGAGCCGACTGGTTACTTTATGATTAGTGAGTGATCCCTAAAATGAAATTCCTTAGGAAAATTTGTATTACAGTACATTCAATTCACTTCCGTTGGTAGTGGCAGACAGCAGAGTTTCTTGTACTTAAGCACCCACACTATGCAAGCCAGAGTTCACCGCCTCTTTAAATTGGTCTATGTTGCAGATATCAATTCTCTGTTTCATGCGAGATATATAAGGAAATATATGAGAAAAGGTATTTAAAACTTATCTTTTCTCATTTTTTACTATAACGGAGGAGAAAGAAGACTAGGTCTGCGTTAGATGATCTAAGAATGGTTGCCTCTGATAACATGAAAGGATGGCTGAAATCGTGCTTAAAATAAATTACTTTATGCACGACTTATTAATACGCGATTTACTTTGTGACGAGGATTTTTAGTCGAAAGTATACGGAAGAACTGCATTCATGCCTTGATAGCGTAGGCTATTATCTGTATAGGTTAACGAAGCGAGCGGAACGAACTGTTCTCTGCTGCATTTTAACCATAAGATGGAGATAGGAAGAGTCCCCGCCTGTGTATTGGTCGTGATTGATGCAATGTATTTTCTAAAAGAAAATTACTTCTGACATTCTTCTCTGGTAATTATAATATTATAATAGTTTTTATAGTATTATTTTAATAGAAGACGTTAAGAATCATAATAATATCTAAAAAGACACTGAATTATACTGTAATAAAATCGTTTGAATGAAATGTTCTCCAGGGGATGTTTTTTTTAATTCTCCAAGTTAGTACTTAATAAGTTATTTGTTCATTATAATGCTAAAAAGTCTAAATACAATGAACATAATGTTAAAATTAAAGTATATAATAAACACAAACACTTATTTATATATTTATCTCTTTTCCTCCATATAAAACACATAAGACAATAATTTTATAATAAATATCGCACTTCAACACAATCTGTTACATGTTGAACTATTGCACTTTCACGTGCAGATTAAAGTGTAGAAACAATATTAATATTAATATCTACATTTTTGTAGCATCGTGCATTTCGAATGGGGCTCGCAGTGGATCTCTGGTGCTAGGGATCGTCGGTTCGATCCCTGCTTATGTTGGCTTTATGGTGGACAAATACCTTGTACGTGGGTTTTCTCAGGGTTCTTCCACTTTCTTCGATCCACCAGTCCATCTCATCATCATCCATCAATCCTGAGCCAAAATTGCCTAAAGGCCTTAAGAATTAAACTCAAATTCATTTCGAATTATGAAAAATTGTGTATGTTTACTCCGTAGTAGAATGTTTTGGGTAAAAGGCAAATGTGATCGTTTGAAATTTGAAAGTATCAAAAGCTGTCAAACTGCACCGAATGAGAGATGTCAGAACAAACGGAACAGATTATCACCAAATATAAAGGAGGGAAGAGGGTACGAAATTTGCGAAGAAAGCTTTAACAATAACAAAACAAACGGTAGACTGTTGTTCTCTGAAAAGTAGGAACTTTCTGTTTTCGATGTTGTAATTATGTTTTAAATATCTCTTCATAGCTAACAGAACTTGTGCTGTTTATTATTAAGTTTATAATATTTGTTGAATATTTCACTGCTACTTATTTCCTGATCAGGAATTCTATAAGTACGAAATAGATTCAAGAATTGTTTATAAAGGACATTTTCTACAATGCGCATAAAATAAAGATTGAATTTCTGTTGATAAGACGAAATCAAAATCACAAGGGATATTATTATTAATTCAATACTGTAAATAATAAATAAATAATCACGTAAGACGTGTTGGCTTAGCAAATCACAATGAAGTTATAACCAATGCATCTATTTGCGTGAAGTATGTGATTCAGGGATTGTAGCATGTATGGAATTACCAAAGTAATAATTTAATTTTCATAAAGGAATTCACGCTGTGCAGCAGAGAATCTAGTCAACTTCTGAGCTGCATTCTTTAATTATAAACTTTGCTAAAATACATTTCTTTGGTTACAGCTTGGTGATTTGTCCTACATCTGTATTGGTCGAGATTACGTCACGTGTGACGATATGGCGCAGTAGTCATATACTTCTAGCTCCAAACTTACGTATATGCTTGAAATGAACCTTTTCCTTCTTTTGTACCTGAGTAATTCAACCTTCAACTTGTGGCAACAATTTTCCAAACACCCTGTATATGGTTACTCTGATATGTCTGCCTGTTCTTTTGTTTGCATATATCAGAAACATAATTGTCAAATCAGTTAAAAGGACCATATGAAGAATTCCAGTAATAGGGAAGTGACGTTAAGTAATATTCTAATTTACGAAAAGAGATCGGACTAAGAAATCGAATTTTGAATGTTAGTTAAAATGGAATTACTGGAGAACCTCACGGTGAAATCCTTAAGTGACTATTTGAAATACAAATGTTCATACTTCGGGTTATCTAATAACATTTTAGTTTCTAAAAAAAATAGGATGGAATATATATATATATATATATATATATATATTTATATTTAATTTGGAACACTTTCAGTCAAACGTAAACTAGTCAACTGATCGAATAACTGATACTGATGCGCAGTGAGAAATGAATACAGTTAGGAAGAAGTTGTTTTTCAGAACATCTATTGAATAATTTGTCCTTAGACAGTCAAATGATTTCACAACTAACTGAAAGTAATCATTGGAGGAGTAAATGTGAATCTTTTGATGATAAAATAATAAAATATTCACTGCTGATATATAATATAGAAAATGGACACGAATGGAGAAAACTAATTCTGTTTCTGAAAGTTGATTCAATCCAATATCTAACAACTAACATCTCATATGAACGTGTCCTAAATTTTATATTACGCGAACATTTATACATTGTTGTTCAAAAAGAATGTACCGTCGCCCGTAGAACGTTCCTGTCTCTATAACACCAATTAACTCTCGCCATGAGGAAAATGAATATAAAGCCTGTTAGAAGTTAGACATTTTCTCTCTCTCCAAGTAATATTCCATTGCATGGCTTTACAAACATTGCAGACATAGTTGATTACTCAATTATCGAAATTAAATTTCTAGTTTCATATCATAAACACAGTAAAACATCACTTGCAACTATCATCTTCTTCATACTTTATATCGTCTCTTCTGTTTACGTAAAATATGTTAATGCGCAGAAGTTTTATTCCGTGTTTACGCGTCATAAATTACTCGTAACATTGAGGATAATGATAGGATAGAAGAGTTCAATCATTCTCTAAGTTTTAAAGATATTTCCTAATATTACTACCTCTTATGCCACACAGTTATGTTAACTAACCACTGTAACAAGGGTGAAGCTAGACTATAAACTTAGGATGTTGTAATATTTAAAGTTATAGGCGTGACATATTTTAATCAAACATTGTTCTCTTGCGCCACGATCAGTACATTATGTGGTTGTACACATCTCTAACTAAAATTTTCTCTATTAAATAATAGACTATATTCTGCAAATCAATAAGAGATAGATAAAAATAGTGCAATACCATTATTATGTGAGTCAAAGAATTGATATTATAATGTAATAACTAACATTCGCTATAACGCAAAGGAAAAAATAATGTCTAGAGCCTTAATCAACGGGACAGTAATAGAGTTCTAACAATTACATTGGAACATGTGCAGAAGTGCGAATAAGCCGAAGTTTGTAAATTCACCGAGAAGGGGAGAAGTCAAGTGGTTGGAACGGTACTTCTCTTCTGACCATATTAGATAACATTGATATAACCTAATTGATTCCATTATTTCTGTCTTGTTGTATTCTTTCAGAAGATATTGCTCCTATAATTTTCATTTTTATCCTGTAGTTGAGTTTAAATGAACACAGAATGAAACGTTCATTGCTTTGAAATTTAATATATTCTTGCAGTTGTCCGTCCTACAACTTTCATTGACGTCAGAACAATTCTGGACTTACTACGCTTGGGTCACTCACCTAACAACTTTAAGATACTTTAATACGATAATAATTGCATTCCATGACCCTGATATCAGGTTGTAAAATGACTACAGTATCATTGCTGGGAGTTCTAAAGCCACAATTGTCAAACACTTCAAAAAGTCTTACGGTTGAGCTAGGTGTATGTCTTTGGTTTATTTAAAAGAGATAGTGCTTTAAATAAGATGACTATTCAAAGTATTTGAAGATATACAGGTTGTTCACTTGACAAAATTGCAGAAGCGAACTCAAACAAGATGTGGGGCGCTGAGTTCCCAAAACATGTCTCGTATTTGTAAGATGTTGGTCTAAAGTTGCCCCAAATACATGTTAAATCCTTAAAAGAATATAAGTCCTTAAGGTACCTACCTTTATATTTAAAATAGTTTAATAAATATTTGCCCAGTCACTCAGTCATTTTTTCTGGACTGATTTGTGTGATTTTTTTCTTTCAAAATGTCCCTATTTACGCCTGGATATGTTATGAAGCCTTCGCATCCCTGTCCTTCTAAACAACTTTAAATAAAAGATAATCGTAATTCCTTTCCCATATATTTCTTATGGTTGCTATTTCTGTAAAAAAATTGTCCAGTCGTCCAGTGATTTTTACTGGCCGATTTTCAGGAATATTTTTTTAAAATGTTCGTATTTGTACCTAGATATGTTATGAAGGATTCACATCCCTCTCCTCCGGACATTTCCGGGGAAGTGTCTGATGAGCTACTTTTAAAAGATCAGATTCAGGGCGCTGTCAAGCAACTGGGGGGTTAATGTATGAACTATAGCGTAACATGTTACTAGTCAGTCCGGTGTTCTATTTCTGGCCAGGGTCATTTTATTCTGATGTGTTTTTATAACTCCTCCTCCTCATACTCATTTATTTTTAAAAATGTTTGTATTGATGCCTAAATATGCTATGAGATATGGATCCCTCTGCTCCTCACCATCATTTAGTAAAAGAGAATAGCAATTTCCTCCATATAAATTTCTTATGGGAGCTATTTCTGTAGAACCTTTGACCATCGGCCTATCGATTTCTACTGTACCGATTTTCACGAATATTTCTTTAAATTCCGGCTCTCCCAATTCTCAGTGTTGTCAATCAATTTTTAAAATTCAAATGTTCAAATTACTTCCACGAACTTTGATTTATCCACACCAAACTTGGTATACACATTATTCGTCACAATAGAAATATACTGTGGGTGTGCGCATTTTCAAATATCCCCTTGTCAGTGTTGGAAACTAATTTAAAATTCAACTTTAGAAATGTCTTTAGTTATTCACCTTCCCATTGATTTACACCAAATTTTGCATATATGCCCATTATAGGTACTAGGACAGGTCATAGAAGTACTCAAGACGCCGCAGTTGTTAGTGTAGCCGACCTGTTAAAAATCTAATATTTCGAGTTGGTTCTATATACCGTTGGACATATCATCACCAACTTGGCATTTATGTACTGGGACAGGTTACAGAGATACTCCGGGTACCGCATGCGCTACAGTTTTCTATGTTGAAAATCAATTTTTAGAATTCAGTATTTCAAGTTGTTTCCATACTGTTGAACGTACCTGGATCAAACTTGGCATTTAGGTAATGTGAAA
This sequence comes from Lepisma saccharinum, assembly GCA_022664845.1. NCBI lineage: Eukaryota > Metazoa > Arthropoda > Insecta > Zygentoma > Lepismatidae > Lepisma > Lepisma saccharinum. Next base: position 50,566 of record JAGDQP010006612.1, on the reverse strand, counting down.
GATTAAAGAGGTACTCCGGCTGTTGCTAACTAACTTCAAAACTTCAATGTTTCAAATTACGTGCATATCATTTAACATACCAAACTTGGTATTTATATACTATTTAAGGTGATAGAGGTAGTCCAGACGCAGAAGTTACCACTGTTGCCAATCAATTAAAAAAAATATTTTAAATTACTTCAATATCTTTTTAATTATTCGAACAAAACTTTGCATAAACATTATTTGTCACAATGAAAAAATACTGAGGATGTCCCCGGCCCAAGTACCGCAATTGTCAGTATTGTGAACCTATTTTAAAATTCAATTTTTCAAACGGTTCATATATAGTTTGATGTACCCACAGCAAAGTTGACATGAATACTATTCGATACCATAGAAAAAAAATACTGTAAAAGTCCTCATTCTCCAATGATCCCAATAGTCAGTGTTGCCTACGCACTTTAAATAGTGCGGACGGAGACCGTGGGTTTAGCTAGTAAATCTTTAAATGTGGTCTGATATAGAACTATCTTACTATATCATCCACGATCGTATAAAGTGATACACAACTCTTAACATTGAAAATTAAGTATCTTACATGATAATCATAAGAGTAAAAACACTTGCTTCAACATGTGCTCTAATACTAAAAAACACTAGTATCAACATGTGTTCTTGCGCAAGAGTAAAACACTTGCTTCAACACGTATTCTAATATAAGAATAAAACCTCTCAACGTGTTTTCTCACATAAAGCAAAAACACTTGCTTCAACACGTGTTCGCAGCCGTCATTATTAATATTAATAACAAATCTCTTCCCGTACGGAACTTAACAGCATCTCCTCCTAATGCGCATGCTCTTATTAGCATTCTTGTGGTCGTGACCTTAGACACTTTCTAAGCCATAGAACAACATTTGTTACGCTACAAAGTAAAAACACTAAGCAACACTGTATTCAGAAAATGTTTTGCAGAATCTTATACATAATTTAAAACATAGAAGTTGACCAGAACTGTCGTAAATAAATAGCTAAACTAACTGAACGACTCAATAACCCCAAAGAGTCTGGAGCTTCCAGACACGTTACTGTGTTCTAAGTTCAGCTCAATATCCCGTACTGCCTTGATTTGGGCTATTTAGACTGCAACTGGCTACTTTTTTTAAGTCATTCTCCAATTTGGCCTCAGAACGCTGGGTCAAAACCGAAATTAAGAGTTCCCAAGGGGTATCGAAACAGGATCTACTCGAACCAGATGGATGATGATGGGATGAATTGATAGAATGAAGAAAGTGAGAGAAAACGGGAAAATCCCGAGAAAACCCACGCACACGGTGTTTATCCACCACAAAACTAACATGGCATGAGTAAGGATCGAACCGACGACCTCTTGAGCGCTCTACCATTGAGCCACCACGGCCCTTATTCAATCTCGAATTCAAACGTTCATTTCTCTGTTATATAAAAGTAAGTATCACTTCTGAGGAACTTTTGCTAAACGTTAAGTGATTTTAATGGTGTGTACAATATATTCAAAAGTGAATGAACACAGCATAACATTTTCAATTTTTCAATAAAACAGCTGCTGCAAATTTGTAGTCGGTAACAGAATCTTACTATCTCACAAATTAATTAACTGAAAATGTAATCTGACTTTTCTTCAAATGGCTTCAAATGTATGTATGTTAATTATACTTGTTGGGGCATAACCTTCGGGTGGATGTAGAAATGTTAACAAAACTTTTTGTTTTCTATAGAACGTTCTTGTTGATGGTCACGTTAGTCTCCAGATTTTTAACATACGCATGAAGAAGCGAAAAAGTAATGCAATTCTTGAATGAATTAATTAATAAATCGACTGGAACGTCTTCTTATGCAACCTTCTACCTCCTTATATGCTGGCTTCATATAACAAAAGTTATGGAAGAATATAAAAAGATATAGAATGAAGGATTAAAAAGGGATATGGTTAAATTAATGTGGAGATGAAAAAATCATGAACTTTTAAAAAATGTTTGTATTTCCAAAAACAAATGCACTACACAATAAATTGAAAAATGCAGTCTTTAAAATTGCACTAACAATAAAGATAATGAACGTAGTAGATATGGAAACTTGTTTACCAAATATATCTTACAAATTTCTTGAAGTCAATGCAAACGTGATGCTGTACAGCTTGACTAACATCAGATACGTAACTTGTCTTACCATCGCTTCGACTTCAAAATATTATTAAATAAGTGTTATTAACTTGTAATTGTCTATTTTATTTTTTAAATTTAATGCTATTTAATGAAACTTAATTATTCACTTAACCATGTGAGCTCCAAATATGCTTTATCTTTAAACTTAATGTAAGCTAGTCTATAGACATTCGAAGAACAATACATTATAGGAATGAATAGTCCAATTTCCTCTTTATGTGTTGGTTGCTATAATAAACTTAAAAGTACATATTTTGTACTGAATTTGAATTATAGGCTATGAGTATAGTAAACTACAAAAATGTGAAAATCTTGAAATTGAGAAAAAAAACCCGAAATCATTAGCAGGTTGTATCCTAAATCAGTAGCCTGGAAGTAAAATCTATCTAGCCCTTTCAAATAATTTACGAAGGGAAATTAAATAACCCAGAATTGAAATTATAATCTAATGATCTGCATAATACATAGTAAACAGAAAGGTGGTTATAATAGTCATTAACATATTTATAACGCAAGCTAAAGAAAACATGTCTGAGTTTCTCGTAACAGATAATATTAAAAAAGGCAAAATAAATTTGGCGTCAGACCAAAGCTGTAAATTGCAAATAAAATTATTCGCATGTCAATAGTCGTAGATGTACACGTGTATCTTGTCTAAAATATACATAAAATAACCCACGCCATTATATTCAAGCACGCTAGACGACCTGGGAAAAACCCTTCACCTCTGAACACTTATGCTAAAAAGGATGCCCTAATATGTGCAAGGCTTCCATTTATGAGCGTTAGTTGGAGTAAGAGAGATATAGTTTTAATAATTGCTGCTTCGTGTTCTATTCTGTCTTTATTCACTATTAGCCAGATTTTTATAGTGTTTAGTTTCCGTTTCCAGAAAACAATAAAAACAGCCTCTGACTTTTAATATAGTTTTGCTCCGTAAATACAATTGAAACAACGTAAATATATTTTTTATGGTCGCTATACTTGTCTACAGGTGCTGATATAGCTATAAACTAAACGTTGGTGAAGGTCAATTGTTTTCGGAAGGAAATTCCGAGTTATTCATTTACAAAATACAAACCAATGAAAAAAATGGTGCTGAAAACATCAATTTGTCACGTTACTGATGTCTCAATAAGCTGTTATTTGTGACCTTGTAACTCAGGACGGAATATTCCACTAGATCATTTTGCTAACATTTTTTTTCTCTTGTTTTTACGTTACCAAAACCGTGATTCATAGATTCTTCTAATTACGGAACAAATTACTGTAAATCTTCTGCTTCCTAATTTATATGGCAAGTTTATGACACAATCATGTATTAGTTTCCTAACTGACAATAATAACAAACTGAAAATCAAGGATTTCCTAGAAACCCAAACAATATTCACGTGACAGTTATCCGAGACGGGAAGAAAATAAAAGAATTAGATCATTTATTTCTGGATAATTATCCGGGCTAACAAAATAACCAAAGAAAGCGTACTTAAACTGAATCTAGATGTTTGTAAGTGCTAGGTACTCCTAGTGTACAGTGAAAGCAGTACAGTAAGGAACAAACCCATTAACTAGATATTTCAAGTATGTTATATTGTATGGTTTATCGCAAAGTAAAACAGTTTTTGATTTAATTTTTTATTGTGTACTAGATTTAGTGTCTAGTACAGCGTGACTGTATTATTGTGACAGTTTTTCATTTAAATTTTTATTGTGTACTAGATTTAGTGTCTATGGTGTGTGAGTGGAAACGATTGTTGCCTTGTACTAAAGGAATTCCGATTACAAGTGAGTGTTCCAAGTGGTTCGGAACTCACTTATCTCGTCGTTTGGACGTTAGCATTTTCTTCATCCAATGAAAGGCAATGGCAAATCTCCATAGGTTCGTTTTGCCCAAAAATCTTCGGTTAACGCACTTGCCTCCACCCACCGAATAGCCGTTCGGTTTAAGGCGTTAGGCCAACGACTCGAAGGTTCCGGGTTCGAGTCCCGGAAGGGGCATGGATGTTTGCGGATTTTAATTAGGTTCTAAATAGTCCAATTGTAGTGGGCCAAAGTCCAATGTTACTAGACTGGCCCATATAAAATAAAGTTTACCAAAAGTTTTTACGAGCTTGCCTCCAAACAGAACATCAATCATCAACATGATCACTAGATCAACATTTAAAGTCTGGTTGGATCCTTAGTGTTCTATGTCTTACTACATAAAATCGGAAGATCCTAAACGAAGTGCGAATTATGGTGTGCGTCTTCTTTTTAAACAAAAAATAAATAAAAAAACACAAAATGGCTACACAGCACAGTCAGTGCTTAGTGGATACACAGAAACGCAACAAGGCTTCGGCCCATGTTTTCATCATACTGTGTGCATGGTGGTTATTGTTTTAGTTCCAAGTAGCATCATAGTATTCATTAGGTGTAACTGAGGAGTGGCAAAGAAAACACTAGTCAGGATGAGTGCCTTGAAATTTCGCATCTGGGACGTCGTGATAACAAGGAGACTACTCTAACACTAAACTCTGGTTTTACGGTTTACCGTATCTTAGGTTATACAAACAAGGAACAGATATACTTTAGGTCTCTGTAATTTTAAACAACAGAACAAAAAGATAACAACTAGGAAGGATGATTCTAACATAAGAGGAACTTCATGTAGCTTCGAGATTTTGGTAATGTCAAAACAGCTGAACAGGAATTGAAGAACACATTTACAGTATGACCCGGTAAGGAATAAGGAAGCATGCTGACAATACAAATTTCTCAAGGTTAACATGACAATAATCATTCTACATTTGTGTACAAAACCTAGGAAGACATCACCACTTATTGTAGCGGGATTTCCTTGAGAATGAAAAATATTTTTTGTTGTTGACGAGGGTGTTAAGGACATCTTTTTTTTTTTATTTCAACTTTTTAAAAGCACACTTTCAAGCTTCTTATGTCACGTGTTTTTTTTTTTTTTATTATTATTTTCAAATCTTCTTTGTTATCTCAAAAATGTTTTGACTGATTCTTGATGTTGGAACGTGCGAAAGAAGCTGGAGATGACAACAGAAAAAACAATGTTGAAAGTAGTCATGCGAGTGTATTGCGACCTTGTGGGATACACGAGTGTTTTTGTTTCGGAAGTGATGCACAAGCGTGAAAGGTTCGCGCCTCTATTGTGTTGGAGCTGTCAACTTCATCCAAGGAGGCAACAGCATTTAATTGAGGCCAAGTACTTTCGCAGGAGACAAACCATCTACGTTTCCATGACAAAATAATCTTTATTCCCTTAAGAACTTATTTTAGTATCTGAGAAACATCAATTGGCATTATCGACGAGATGTCTACGAAGTTGTGACACATTATGTAAAAAATATTTATCAACTCGAGCAGGTGAACTTTATCAGATCTAATGAGCGTTCTTTCTTTAGCAATATTTTCTGCATTTTATGAAGTGACCGGTCCTACCGAACGGGTATCATTTCATGAGCAATTTAAGCGCCATATAATAACATGTTTGTTAGCAATAGAAACATCGCGAGTGCCTGTCTAGAAAAACGGGCAGACATAAATGTTGTCTAGGTGAAAATACAAGGTGTATCAAAAGTCACTGTCCATCTCGGAAAATAGGGGGATCTCGAAGAAACCTAGATTCACGAGGCCATATTAATCTTATAAAGATATAAACTTACTTTACAGTATTTTTCTACTATATGCTCTCAGACTCTTACACACACACACACACACTAGTGCCTAAACGAAAGTAGACAGAGAGACACTGAACCCAAGTCCTTGTTTAATTTGGTGTGGTTACAATCTTCTCTTGTGCTATATATACTAATCGTGTATGGCGCACTAGTAAATGAACAAAAGCAGATAAATTGACCTCAGATTTGGGTTCAGATAGGCCTACATATGGAAAGGTTTCATCAAGATGAAAGCGTCGTCATCAAAATATATAAACACAAAATCTGAGGTCAATTTATCTTTCTCTGCTATTGCATACGCTCTAGCATGCAATAGATGCTGTAGTACAGAAATACCGCCAAAGATTATTGTAATCATGCCAGATTAAAAAGGATCTCATAAAGGGCATCTAAATCAAATTTTGAAGTTAATTTTACTCTATCTGCTTCTGTTTAGGTGGTAGTATGTGTAAGAGTCTGAGTGCATATAGTGGAAAAATACTATAAATGAAGGTCACGACTTCTTAATCAAGGTCTCTGAACTGAAATCTGAAGTATTTTCCTCGAGAAGTTTCTCTATTTCCCGAGGTAGATTGCGATAGATCCCAAGGTACTTTTGACACACCCTATATAAAGCAACTATAATTTTGTGAAAATTACTCATCCTTTATGTGGTAAAAATTAAATAAAAAAGTAAGTCATTCACATAAAATCAGACGCAAGATCTCATGCATTATTTCCAGACTCTTTCTCCTCCTTCCTTTTGTTCTACTATCTTTGCTCTCCTCAGAATTGACAATGCTGGAGCTACGCGATTGGACAAAATTAGCGAGAGGGCTCCTAAAGCACGAATCACCTTTGCATTTCATTCTAGTTCTTTCCTTGCTGTTACCGCCCATACAATTCATTTTATCTTTATCTTTATCTAGTTCTTTCCATGAGTCTTAGTTACGAAAGTATTTAACACTGTTAAAATATTTCAATGTCATCATTTTCAGTTATACTTATATCTTCCAGTTTAGCATCCAGTCTGTTTGCACAAGTCCGGTGCGGTCGCTACCGCAATGTAACGGAAATGACGTAATCACTTGGCTAGTGTATTGGGTATAGATAAACAATGCGGAATTACGTGCCGTTTTGGTGATAAGAGTTCTGAATTAGAAAATGATCATTTAGCAGCGTTCTACATTTTAATTATCTGGGAATTAAACTTCAGATAAGTAGCTGAGGTCAGTCGTTATATTCGAGATAAAGATTTTATTTCTGGCGTTTCGTCAAATTTGTTTGACCGAGAAACTAAGTTCGAGCCTGAAATCTTGTGGTTTGAAATCCATCACTCTAACCAGTAGTCCATGAGGACGTCCTCCTACGTGATTATAAATGTATACTCCTACTAAGGCATGTTTCGAAAAAGCTCCTCTTCTTTAGTCTCTAGCCATATTTTGTAAATTCTGTTGTTGTCTGCGGCGCAATGTTATTATTATGTAGTGGTTAGAGTATTGGGCTATAAATCACAAGGTTCCAGGTTCAAATTCTGCCGCAGACAGCAGCTGAAGAACTTACAAACTACATGTGAAGACGAGAGAAGAGGAGCTCTCTCGAAATGCAGTGGAAGTAGGGAATATAGGAGTATAAATATTTACGAGGGTTGACTGAAAAGTTCTCGGCCTACTCGTGAAGCATTTGTCGTAGCCCAATTAAATTTTTGCTATTTATAGTACATATCTTTTTGACGGTTGTATACCAAATTTCTCACCAATATATTTTTCTTTGTTTCAGGTATTGAAGACTGAAGTGGAAAAAATGTCTATTGTTTGAAAAATTGATAAAATGAGCAAATGGTTATTCAATACCTCCTGAAAAATTGAATAAGTGTACAGCACATTCAGAAGGGTATCATGAAAACACTAGGGGAGGATGCCCCTCCCAATTTCATCGATAAAAGAGGGTGGCGGAATTCAAGAGGGGGAACCCCTCTCCCCAAGATGACCCTCGCAGTGGAATACCTTAAACTGCCTGTACGAAGAAAAACATCACAGCAATCCAGGATATCGTAATGGTAGACAGGCGTGTAACAGAATGATTCAACGCAGAGAAAGTGGTCATATACCAGGAACGTGTTGGACACATCCTAACAATTGTGCTGGATGTACACAAGTGTAAAGTCGGTGGGTTCCTAGAATGTTGACTTAAAAACAAACGTGAGAGGCACGTCATGTCTGCCGCAAACTTGACCCTCCTTGAGGAAGTTCCTGTGAAATATCAGGATAGTTGTGACCATGGACGAAGCATGGGTTCTCCATTTTAACCCAGAGTCCAAAGTATAATCAAAACAGTGGAAACACCTCTCCTTCCCTTGCTCCAAGAAGTTCAAGTCAGTCCCATCGGCTGGTAAAATTATGGATTCTGTTTTTTGGAATGCGAGGGGTGTTATCCTGGCTGAATACCTCAAAAGGGTGAAACTGTGAACTGTGCGTATTGTGTTGTTCAACTGAAACGTTTGCGGGGGGCCATCAAGGCGAAACGTCCCGAAATGTTCAAGGAGGGTGACTTTAACACAAAAGACAACGCACCTGCGCACAGATCCACCGTTGTAATATCTGTCATCGAGTCATGTGGCTTCGAACTGCCTCCATACCCTCCCTACTCACTATATTTGGCTCCCTCAGAATTTCGTATGTTCCCAGAGCTCAAGCAACACTTAGCTGGGACCCACTTTTCATCAGATGATGACGCCATGTCTGTGGCGGCGGACTTTTTTTTACATGCAGGACGAAACCTTCTATAAGGAAGGCAACACCGGTGGCAATAGTGTGTGGCGGTGAAAAGGGAATATATTAAAAAAATTCCATGAACAATTGAGCTCCGGACAACCTTTCACTGGTAGGCCAAGAACTTTTCAGTTGCTCCTCGTATAATCATGAAGACATTTAACAAAATTTAACTATACTTGAGTAAATAATACCAATAGACGAGAAAATAAGGTTGTAAAGTTTAGAACATTGCCCTAGAGACTTACACGAGAATACCACCTTGTGAACAGAAATGAGGAATACTCCCAGGCAACCCACACAAGTACAGGAGAACTAAACATAGCTAGAGATTGGTCTGGTTTAGGACCAAAAATAATAGATAAGGAAACTCACTGGATCCGGCTATTCGAAGGAAACACGGGCACACACACACAGTCAAATACAATTGAACAAAGAAAGCAAGAAGAGAACAAACCGAATGAAAACAGCAGGAAAAGGAACGTTCACAAAAATCAAACACACAGGAAGAAAATATAAGTATGAAGAACATATCACTCAAAAGAAGTCAAGGAGCAGCTGGACCGATCAGCTCTACATGAATGGTTTCCCAAAAGAAATTGTCACATTAATGTACAATAACTATTACTAAGGTGACTGAACCCACAAAGAGTCTTTAAAACAAACTTGACGAGAGGTATAAATATAATGTACACATGCACATACAAGCAGATAAAGGCCTATGTTCTAGACAGTAAACAAACACAATATACTAACAGTCACACAGTTAGAGAACACGTAGATACAAACGATATACGTAGATACTGATTCATTACACTCGTTACAGATACAATATATATATGGGAAATAGAAAATCTGCGAGCTACTGTGACTGGATGTGACAACCATAAACTTTATCACCAGTGTTGTAATTAGTGGTATTCCTCTACTGAAGTTACATCGGGGAGTCGATCTGGACGCCAGTTTCCAAAATGGCGTTTGTTTTTTATTCTTGCTATACGACCAATACCAATTATCTTAGTTCACATGACTGAGATATATGAATAATTTTGGATTTTTATAATATTTAGGTCAGCAGCACATTTATTGTAATTTTGATATTATACGCCAGTTGAAGGATACCAGGAGGCCATTTTGAATTACGTCATTACTGAAAAAGTTGGGCCACCCAAGATTTTTATGCTGGGTATACATGCAATTACTAACTCAACGAAAATTTGTTTACTAGAATGACTTGCATACGAAAGTATTACCTGCCCCTGGACTTCATAAACAACTTTTATCTATTTTTATTAACCTGCCTGGGAGATAGGCAACCCAAATTACACTTAATAATGGCAAGGTTGCGCACCATCAAGGATCACTTCATTAAAGAATAGTTATCAGGCCTAGTCTAGAGAATCATAGTGATTCAAGTCAAACTTTATTTTGTATGTGCCATTTTATTAACTTCTGACATCGGCACGCCACGATTAAATGAGTGCAATGCTTGTTAAAATCCACAAAGATCCATGCCCCAGGCGGACTTCGAAACAGCGACATTAGAGATGCTGGTCTAACGCTTCAGACCTCACTACTACCTCCGTCGGTTGATTTAAGCTAAGTACGTTTGCATCCGAAAATTAGAGCTGTCAAAGAAAATGCCAATTTCTTTGGAATAAACGAACATATCTCAATATTTTCTTTCTGAATCTCACAAATTAAGGATCATTGCAAGTGGAGTTTACACCTTTTTGTTTTACGTTAATTACCCAAATTTCAGTGCAGGTAAACAGAAATTAATTTTCACGGGCCAAAGTTCGCTTCGTACTTCAATAAAGGGTACAATTAGTTTTAAAGAAATTATAGTAGTAACTTCACGATTGTGTGCAGGCACGTTTGGGACAGAATAATGTATTTCACTAATTTTATATCTGTCCCAAAAGTGTCTGCACATAATCGTGAAGTTACTACTAGAATTTCTTTAAAACTAATTGTACCCTTTATTCAAGCACGAAACGAACTTTGGTCAGTGAAAATTAATTTATGTTTATCTGCACTGAAATTTGGGTAATTAACGTAAAACAAAAAAGGTGAAAAAGCTCACTTGCATTGAGCCTTAAGAATTAAGATATTCTTATTTCAATTCTAAATTGTATATCTTAGACAATTTATGTTTTATTAAAACTGTTTCCCTGTGTGATTACGTGAACTAATAGACCAGTACGATTTCGCGATAAAAGTGAAAAATAATTACTACTTCATGAACATGTGCAAAAAAAAAAACTTTTTGAATTAGGTCTCTATTAATAAGCATCAAGCGACAAGTTATAGGGACAACAATGCCTACCTTCCTTCCATCACAAAAAAAAAAAAAAACACACACACACAACTAACCTACCCTTATAATCGCGCTTCCACTCTCGTCGGAAAACCAAGGAAGCTACTTCTGTGAGGACTTTTTTCCATTCTGTGGAGCGACACTTGTTCCAAAATCCTTGCAAGAGCGAAAAGATTTCAAACAGGTATCCTGCCAGGGTTTTCAGTTTAGGAGGTGTAAAGCCAAAATTGGGTGGATGTAAGTGGAATTTTCCAGCGTTTATATCGTTACTTTACCGTAAAAAATGTAATGCTGGGGTGTGCTCGTGAATTTGGGAGGATGACACCCCCTATTGGTGAGTCTGAAAGCTTTAGCCAAGGGTTATATTACCATCTTAAAGCTACGAAATGTAAGAGTATTTAACTCTTATGATTTGATTTATTCATAGTTTTCTGTTCTCTGCGCAACGCTCTTTTACAGTACAAAGTAATAATTACAATGTCTGTCTTAATACAACCAAAAAAGGTAAAAGAAATTACACATTAAAAACGTAAAAGATTGTTTCAATAGTAAGATAAATTCTTTTCTATCCTAAAACTCAAAATAATCAACAATAGGTAACGTATTGTCTATAAAATTCATTCTGTATCAATCCTGCCATCTGATATCGCGTTGGCCGAGATGTTAGCATGCTCGATTTCTGTGCGCGTAGTCACTGGTTCAATTCCCGCTGGTATGTAAAGAAATATCACAAAATTCGACACATAAATAACGCATTGCACACTCAAATATAACAAAATTCGGCACGTGAGTAGCACATTACACTCTGAGCTTATTAAAAAAATACAAAGTACGAAAATAAAATAAGTGAAATATTGTAATTATATGTTCTAATTTAGTTTTGAAAAGTTACCTTTATTATTGTAAAGTGTTGTGTCATAACGAAGATGATGAAGATTCTGTCAGAAAGTATGGTTTGGACCAGAAGGTAGCTGAGCAAGGTGAGCGTATGGCGATTGCCAAAGTCTTGCATCTGATAACTATCCTTAAGGTATAGCCCATAGTTTCAAGCAGAATCCCAATAAGTTCAATACGAGAATCGAACACGGAATATCTTCATAAAAAGGGACTCATGTAGCGACTTTTAGGTAATGAAATGTCAGAAAACAAAGCAATAAGACAAGATGTGGCGATGATACAAGGCCTGTCTGAAAAGTATCCGACCTTGTTTTTTTTTCTGAGGAAACTAATAAACGTTGGATGGCACTACTATACAGAATGGTGGGGGTATCTTCCATGTTGGGTGGCGTGATTCTCACTTGCTTCAACATCCGTTAGGCAGCCAGTGTATAGTGTCATGTGGTTTTTCTTCGTCGCAGTTCCATTCGGACAAAATGACAGAGCGTGTGGAACAACGATACTGCAACAATTTTGTAATAAACTTGGCGATAGCCAAGCAGAAACACTAGCGACAATGCCATGGGTAGTACACAAATAAAACAGTGGCACAATTAGTCCAAAGATGGCCGTACATGCGTAGCAAAATTAAAATGATGTTAATTGTTTTCTTTGACTACTGTGGCACTACGCATCACGAATACGTACCAGAAACACGAACAATTACTAAGAAGTACTACCTTGACGTCCTCCATCGCCTACGTGATGCAGTTCGTCGCATGAGGCCATACGTGTGGGCTTCACAGAACTGGCACCTGCATCAGAATAAGGCCCCAGTCCATTCCTCGCAATTTGTCCAACATCTTTAGGCAAAGACCGGCATTCCTGTCTATACTCCATGCACGTGGCTTCTTGTGTCTTCTGACTTTTCCGTAAAATAAAATCGACATTCAAAGGAACGGCTTCAACATCCAAGAGGACATCATGCACAACACGGCGGCGGCGTTGACAGAATTTCCAAAAGAGGCATTCCAGGCATGCTTCCAGCAATGGCAGGATCTTTGGGTTAAGTGTGTGGAAGCTGAGGGGTCCTATTTCGAAGACGATTAGGAATTAAAACACACCAGGTATGTAGTTTTATTTTCCTGACCTATGGCTGGATACTTTTCAGACAGGCCTTGTATATCACCCAATTCAAAAGCTTCTTCCAGGCTCTTGGCCTGAAAAATGAATGAAGAGTGCAAGGAATTTTAGTTTTAGCGAGTTAAAATGAATTATTGTGAACGATACACCTTGAAACTATTTGTATGTTTGTCCATCGTTTAGTTAAAAATTACGATTAAAATTGACACAACCCTAAGCGATCACCCACAAACTGCCGTTAACAGGTCATGACGATACCAAGACGCCATTGAAAGAAATTAGTTACTATTGTAAAGAAAATGGTAGTCTATAAATGAATAATATTGGCATAGCTCAATAAACTTTTAAGATCAGTGTCAATAAAATTCACCACAACCTGATAATAAATAGACGAGCAATTTTAGCGAGTAATGACAAAAGGCTCTACTTTATTTTCAAATCACTCGCCTCACTGAATCACCCAGTTATCGTCATGATTTCTTTGAATTGTCGAAAGTCTAACCTTTGGCTCGATTAGGCCTTGTTTTACAAACTATTAGTTTATTTTTCCTTTCCCTCCTATTGCAGATATTATAAAATAAGTAATGGATGCTTTCTTTAATTTTTCTTTCATTTCGGAAGTCTGTAAATATGGATGAGAAAAGAAAAAAACTTACACATACTATAAAAAACGAGTCATGATCTTGGTTTAGTGACCTTAACATCACTAGCATACAGGAAGCGGCAATTACGGAAGGCGTAAATGCGCACTTCTACGAGTTTATTGGTTCTAATGGAGTAGAGTTGTAACGCGATTTTTTTATTGCAGTTCACATTTGCGGGATTTACTTCCTACATCCTCAGTCACACACTCTATACAGATACATAAAAAAACACTACATCACTTTCGCTCAAATGTAGTCAGATAACTGGGAGGGTGACGTCACGACATTTTTTTTTTTCGGAATTACTTACAGAGATTCTCCCACAACGAACACCTACCAAATAAAAAGAGTTAAGGAAATTTGCTTTTTTATTAACTGTTGAACGAAAGCTTTCACTTCTTTTAAGAACAAATTGAACACGAACATGCATCCAGAAAGAATTTAAAAGTAACTTTACCTTTGTACTTTACTTTCAAGGATCATACTATGTGAACTTCTCTTTAGAAAAAGAGAAACTACCGTTTTTCAATAACCATGGTTTGCAGTAGCCTATATTTTTCTGCGGTAGAACTGCTCATTCGTGTTTCTTTTGTAATAAAATGTGGAACTCTTCTGAACCCATTCACTGAGATGTGCAAAGAGTTACCTAAGAAGACGATGCGAGTTCATGCTAATATTTGTCCTCAAAAGCGATCCACTCTCACCCTCCTTACTTCAACATTTTTAACCTCTCTTTCTTGAGATCAATTGAAAGTTGTTGTTAAGTTTCCCTTCCTTGCAGGAACATGGTAAAGGTTAGTAACGTACATATTTCTTTTTCCTTTCACGGTACGTTGACTTCTGGTTAAATTATATTAGGGTAATTAGATTGTTTTACTGTGATGAGTTTAGTTGAGTTTTGACTGTTTTCCAAAGGGCATGAACTCTTTGCATTCAGAAGTCACTGACTTTTCTTGATTACTTTCTTTCACTTTAAAATTTTTCTTTGAGTTTCTGTAAGAAACTTAAATTACAACTTGCGGTGGCTCAGTGGTAGAGCGCTCCTCTCTGACGATTGGAGTCGTCGGTTCGATCTCTGCTCATATCATGTGAGCTTTGTGGTGAACAAACACAGTGTGGGGGGGGGGGCTTTCTCTCCCGTTTCCTCCCAATTTCTTTATTCCACACTGCAAAAAATGGCTGTGTTAATTCACCACAATGCGGTGTCCCAGCGTGACTACAACTTTCTGTGTGTTAAATCAACACAATACACGGTGTTGAATTCGGTACTGGGAGAAAAAAAGTTACGGCTGCAGCGAGATTTGAATGTGGGTTGCTCAATTAGAAGTCGAGCGTCTTAACGACTTTGCTAAACTGTCATACAGAAAAAACAACTTAATGCAAACGATATTTATTGAACATCATTTAGATTTTAAAAGACTACACTATAGATTTAAACAGTGTAGGGGATCAAATATATGTTGCTGTACCCCCAGAACAAACTAAGTTACTTGCACGACTTATCTCATCGTTTAAACACTTTTTTTTTTTTTTGTCAATTAGGAACCAGAATTTTCATTCATTGAGAATATTAAGCAAGCAAGATGACGACAGCCAAACACTTGACCAGCTATCTTATCGTAAGAACATGTGAAATTTTGCGCTTGCTTTCATAGAAGTGGAACATATTCTCATTGAATGGAAATTCTTATGCCTAATTGACAAATGGAAAAGTGATTAAATCATAGCCTAAGTCATGAGAGTAGCTTTGTTTGTGTTTGGAGTTCAGCAATTTTTTTTTATCCTCTATACTGTTTGAATCTTTTTTTTTTCTGTCTGTCGATTTAGCACAGACGGGAAGATATTGGCCTTTTAACTCATGTTCAAATCTTGCTGCAGCTGTAACTTTTTTCCCCAGTACCGAAATCAAATTGTGTGTTGTGTTGAATTAACACAAAAAGTAGTAGTCAGGCTGGGACACAGCATTGTGTTGAATTAGCACAGCTATTTTTTTACTGTGTACGAAGTCAATATCATCATCCGGCTTGAGCCATAATTGCCTAAATGTCTTTAAAAAATTCAAATTCAAATTAAATAACAACTCCTAACAGTTTCTATTTTGACTTCTTAACTCTCTTACCGAAATGTTAAAAGTATATAAGACCAAGTACCCTTCCAATTTTTGTCTGTAATATTCAGAGACGATGAAAAATACCAACCTCAGTTTTTTATTTGTCGTACTTCATTCAGTAAAACTAAATGCGAGGACCCCTACAAAAAATACTTTACGTTTGTATGAAGTTGTTACTTACCTTATGGTTTATGTAATCGAGAAATTTACCGCCGTAAATACAAACATTTGCTGTTACTTTCTATTTTAAGGCACATCTATTCAATCCATTTCAAGGTCGTATATATATAAGATTGTCAATCTAGGGTTCTCCCCAAGAGTAATTTTGATTCCTATTTTAAAAAAATTAAAATCTTATAGAACGACGCATATACATTATCTTATCTCATTCCAGTCCTGACATACGATCGTCTTATTTTTCTTGATTTTAGTTTTGTTATAAAGACATGGAACGTAAAGCGTACCTGTTCGAGATCGGTATCGTGAAACTTACTTCATTCACCACGTAAATAATCGAGCTTAGATCAATGTTAAACATTAAATTACATATTTCTGATTCACTCACTAATTAACACGATTTCCATTTTGAATTGAAATTTTATTTATGGCTTTTAGGCATCTAAGGTTCAGGCCAGGATAGGGGATGTGAAAGGATGCTAAAAGATGCCGACCAGGACCTAAGTTAAGCATCCCGGCATTTGCCTGGCGTGACTGACGAAAAAAACTCAGTCAGGATGGTCGGCCGCTGGGATTGAAACCACGACCTCCTGGATGTTAAGCGAACTTTCTACCACTGAACCACTGCCACTTGGTACGATTTGTAGTGGCGTTACTGATAATAAAATTCGTACGTTCGAACATTGATGTACACAAAGCTTATCAAAGTTTCACGTATACTCTACAGAGTTCTATGAATGAAATTATGCATTTTCTTCGCTGATATATCATATCGTTCCCCGACTGATCTTTATTTCTGACAGTTGATTTTAAGACATTCTAGAACAATAAAACTTATACACTTTCGTATTTAAAATCTGTTGTGAGAATAAATTTAAGATATAGCTTTAATTCAATTTCGTTCATTTAATTGATCACAAGAAACATGGTGCCCATCGGTCTTATGCCTTTCAGAATACAATCACAAAATTTGTATGCACTCTCTCAATGAGTGATACTCTCCCAATGGCAGCCAGCAGATTCTTATCTGAGAATCTCATTTTATATCCCGTTATTCCCTCCAAACAAGAAATAAACATTTGCTGACGCCTTTATGTGTTATTTTCTTGTTAAATTACGTTGGGGCTAGAAACACCCGAATATCTCGAGTAGTGTTCCATTTATTGTATGTAAAGCTTGTTGTACTGGCACATGCTTATGTGCATTCCTGGATTCTTGTTCTGTGAAATAAGCATGGTTTTTCACATATATGGCAGAAAAGTTCCATTAAAAAAACCAGTTCTTTTATATGGTGTAATAAAGTTTCTTTTCTTTATGTCCTGCTGTTTAGGTTACCAGTGATAAACTTATATGCTAAAGCCAAACGTCACTGAAACTATTTACTGAAGTAAATAAGTTCTTGTAAAGTTGAATACAGGAACTTTGTTGTGTTATTAACAAGTTGCCACTACGTTAACGACAAATATTCTTTCTCTTAAAGTTTAATGCTTTATGGCACAAAAATCGTGCGCAACTGCTGATTTAAAGCTTACTTCACAGATTTTAAATAACCATCTGAAATTCTTAGATTCTCATTAGCAGTTCTACAATTAAAAACAAATCTAATGAAGCTTCAGAGAAATATTGACTGTAATTTCTTTCGTACCAACATTTCCTACTTCACAACTTCTACGGATTTCTGCAGAATATAAGTGAATAAGTGGCCACGTGAGAACACTTTAAATACAATCGTAACGAGAAACATGAACAAATTTTTCTGCTAATGTCTAGCGATAGTGCATTCTTTCTCAGTCTAAATTGGCCTGAGCCAAAGTTGGCTAACGATACATAAATTAACTTATGTGACTAAATTGAACTCCCAAATTTGATTTAGAAAAGAAAGTATAGATTATCACTAGTGATACATGATGCTAATTAATCTAATTGTACCATTTCTTCATTTTAATTTGTTAAAAGGAAGTTCTAAAGTTTATAGCTACACTTGAAAGCCTGAGCTTGTAATGCCACATTTGTATGTTTAAAGCTGATGAAGTTATTTAGTTGATATACGAGCAGAGTTAAAATTCAATCCAGCTTGCACAAGCTTTTCAATCGTATATATTTAAGCTGTACTCGCACAAGGAAACAGGCAACGAAATAGACTCATGATGTTTGTCTTATTACCTGTATGAGAGATTCCATTACAACGGAGCTCAAATGCTCACATGAAATCGATTGACATTTGAATACCTCGTCTTGTTTCGTATTTTTCATGTGTGAAGCATATGTGTGAGTGTGCGCAGAGTTGCTTTTGAGGCTTCGCTTCCATCTAACGCATATATATACACACACACACTATCTTGAATGTATTTCCATTTTACGTCATTTGCAAAGTCTCCTCGGATAGAGCAAAGCCAGTTGCTATAGCAACGGATTAGAAAACAACCACAGAAAAGAATGAAGCGAAAAGCCCACAACAGTAATTAATCCTAAAAGTATTGCTGCTGGATCTTTGTATTACGCAGCAGTGCGTGGGAAAAGACGAAGAGTACATGCGGATCATGGTTAGATACAATAATTTTTCAATATTTCAGTTTACTCCTACGCTATTTTGATGTACAATAATTGTTGTAGGTATAGGTAAGTTTCGAACAAGCCACTTATAATTAATATTACCGTAGATCAACGAAGAGAGGATGCAGTTTTCTTTTTTATTCGTTTGTGGAAATTGTAAATCAACACCAATGCCGAAATTTGAAGGATTAATTTAATCATTTAAAACTCATCAAGTTCTTTAAAAGATCTAAAATGACAGTAATGTAGTTTTAGAATTATTTTAATGACAGTATTATTAAAATTAACGGCCAAGATTAGAGACCCTATAGTCTAAAGTAAATATGAGTTATTCACGATATTTTTAGATAATAACAGTTTCCGCGAGAGTTAAAATAAAGATTGAAAAGTCTTAATAAATATAACAGAGAAGACTGTATAATTGAGGAAAACTTGCAATCTCTAGAATTGATGAAAATAAGAAACTATTGATGGCACTTAAGGTGTATGGAAAAAGGTCTAACTTATTATATATATTTTATTTAGATTAGATTATTGAGAGATATGAATAGTCTAGAAAGAAATAAAGCAATACATAATTGGCCTATCTAAGTCTAATCGATCATTGCCATGAAACTATACGAATGATTAAATTATACGATTAAAATTACAAGTACCTAACAACGGTCCTTTGTGCATAGGCCACGAACTTATTAAGTGATCTTTGTATATTTGTCTCCAAAAGTGTTCGTTTGTATTTTTGTTTAAAGATGAATAAAGACGTTGTCACGGTAATTTGGATCAAATTTCA
>JAGDQP010006612.1:0-30928 GCA_022664845.1 Lepisma saccharinum | reverse complement strand
TCTACTACGATGCTTTTCTTTCTTTCCTTCTCAAATCTACGTAAAAACCACGCGATCATCTAATTTTCATTAATCGTTTGTTTACCTCATGCACCTCAGATTTGCTCTGGACTTTCCACTGGGATGCAACTCAACTAAAAACACGCACATATCATCTTATAAATTTCTTTAGCATTTCGTACGAAAACTTTCCCTTGGCCATTGTCTTGAAAATGCAAAAAAAAAAAAAAAAAAGGTTTTCATGCACTTTAATCTGCTTAGATCTTTAATAATGGTTTTGAAGAAACGCTAATAGTAATTTCAAGTTTGCCTCAAAACACTTTCTGGACACCATAATTTTCAGAATGTGAGTATCAAACAGGCTATACTCCCCGAATGATATTTTCTGCTTACCTATCTGAATTCATAGTCAGATAATGACTACAAAATGAAGCAGATGGGAAGACGCAATATCTCATGATGTTTGACCTTTATTTGCCCTTTCCATCTTCCAATAAAATTTGGAGATGTCTCCTTGCGCCCCCAAATATCGTAAGCGTTTTAGCCTCAGCGTTAGTGAAAAGACTGGCTCGTATATGTACACGGTTGTTACTTTGCATGTTTGTTGTATGTTAATACCAGTGAGCTGTATAGTAACATACTGGCATGACTAATCAAGTTAGTTTCAGAAGTCAGATACAAGAGGGAACTGTCAACCTCGTTTGTCCACTTCCAGCTGATCCAAAGAACACAACGATTTTTCGCCTATTGTCGCTGTGTGGTCTTTTTTATTTCTTAATTTTTAAGCTCCTCAAAATAAGATTGACATTATATACAGTACGTTCTATTATATGAACACTCCAGTATGGGTATACTAAAGAAATAAGAGATAAACAGAAAACCACACAATGACAACAAGCGAAAAGAAACTGAGTTAACTGAAAATTTGATTCATATTGGATTAAATCGAAAATGGACAAAACAGGTCACCTGTTTCCTCTTGTTCATAGCCTCAGTTATTAACCGTGCGTTCCAGTGACGTTAAGTACAGCTCATCGTCTAATATATTTGATTTTTGGATGCGTACCTGGCTGTAATCGGTAGCTTCGCAATATTGAGGCTGGTGTGTTGTTCGATTACTAACGGAGTGATCTGAAGATGATGATTTAAAACGGAATGTTGGTGTTTCCCCAATATAATTAGTTGGGAGTTAAAACTTCGAAGGACGTTGCATCCATTCTAATTTTGAATTTATTTTAAGGCCTTTAGGCAACTATGGCTCAGGCCGTATGGATGATGATGGGATGAATTGGTGGAATGAAGAAAGTGGGAGGAAACGGGAGCACCCCGAGAAAACCCACGCACACGGTGTTTGTCCACCACAAAGCCCACATGGCATGAGCAGGGATCGATCCGACGACCCCTAGCACCAGAGGTGAGCGCTCTACCAACTGAGCCACCGTGGCCCGCATCCATTCTAATATTGCGTCTACAGACAACACACATTGCAATAAAACACACTGCAAACACCCTTCAAGGAAGTGGTGTTGTCATGTTGAAAGATTCAGAAAGCTGCGCGTTAAGATAATTTAGGCAGAACCTCACCAGGAGTTCGTGGGGGTAATCTTGGAACACCGCTCTTACGCAACGATAAGTTAAACAATTCTCAACTTGCAAATGGAAGGAACTTACTGATAGTTACAGAAAACTCAGATACGTAGAATCATTCAAACTCATTTCAAAGGCAAAGTAGCGAAGACGCTTCTACTGTACTCGCTACACATACACGTGCGTGCGCACACGAGTACAAAGGTTAACATTTCTTTTTAGCAAAAAAAATACACTACGCTACACTTTTTACTGTACTCGTATTTTTCTCATTCTTCTGCCGTGATTCCCATAGACTCATTAACTTTCAGTTTTACTGCCTGCATCCTTGCCCCTTTCTCACGTAAATCGTGTTGTAGGAAATAAACTTTTTACCCTCATATTTTAAAGTGACGTATATTCATTTTTTTCCTACGAAGAAAAGGCAAAATAAAAGTAACAGTGAAAAATGTTTCTGTTTCTACTTACATTAGGAAGTAAATATGGCTTCAGATAATTCTTTTCCGAATGAGTGATGTTCTCTTAAACGCCTTTCATTCATTTCTCTTACCCACTACTCTAGAACAGCCAATAAAACTTACCTATAAAGAAAGACAAAAGGAAAGTTAATTACCTCAGTACTGGCATTACATGGTATTTGTGTACATAAAAGTAAAAATAATAATAGATTAAGCTAAAGCTACCAGTTCGGTCTATACAAAATAAAATTAAATAAAGAGAATCGAAATTGAAGAATACAGTAGAAAAACTGATAAAACACAATTCTCTATTTTCCAGGAGACTAAATTGAAAGTTTCAAGATGTTATTTTCTCAAGCTGATTTCTTCATTTTAATTTGAAATGGTAAAGTATAATAAGGAGAAACATTGCTAGTTATGTTGTATAGATTTGTTTAAGGGATACACTTAGCTTTTATCTTGAATTTAAATTTTATTTATGGCCTTTAGGTGTCTAATCAGGTTTTTTTTTTATCATCAATACAATTTTTTTTTCAGATGAAGAATCTGACAAATCCATCACATATTGGGTAATTTAAAAGTCTTCTGCTATTAGATTGCAAACACTTATCATTATTTGAAGTCTCCACTTACATGACTAGCACCTGTGGGTGAGTGATCACACTAGCTGCCTTGTAATCAAGGTGTACCGGGTTCGATTTCCATTGTGGACACAAGTTGTTCGGAGCTGGCGTTAAACTGTAGGTCACGTACCTAGGATGTCATCTTCATCCGATAGAAGGCAATGACAAACCAGCATTCGTTCACCTTGTCCAAGTACCTTCAGGCCAGAACCTGACTTAACAAAGAACACCCATCATCATCCACTTACACGGGTCTTCTGTTTCCTGTGATTGCACTGTTATACCGTATCGTATCACCACTAATAGAATACAACGTTTTCCTTTTCTTTGTAAGCTTCTTCGAAGACAAAGAACGCCTTCTTGAACAGAAGAGTCATTCTTCTATATTCATATTTAGGCACAAGTACGTGGAACTCCTTTCAAAACTCACTCCAAAATCAAACAAAAAGCAACCAAATTAATCCTAACAATGGCTGTGACAACAACAACCATTGGCTGTTATATCCATTATAGCTATACAGGCCAAACATCAAACAATACACTTTACATTAAATTCCTTGGACTTGTCAAGAATATCCCTTGTTTGGCATGGACTTGTAAGATTTTTCCACTGTATACGTTTTTAAGATATTGAAATATCATTGGACTTGTCAGGTTATTGTCTAGTTTAGTGAAGCCATCTCAAACTACACTAGGTAAACTACCGCATAGTTATTAAATGGTATTAAATGACTGCCCGCAAAAAAGAAAAGAAAAAAAAAAGAAAATCTATAATTTTGGACTTATCAGGTATTACCCCTGGATTTTTCAATTCCAAACAGACTATAGTCTGTGAAAACTTCAATCTGTATGTTCATATTCTAAAGAGAAAGAAAGTGGAAAAACTCCTTAACAGTGTACACTACTATCTTTAAGTCCCATTTTTGCTGCTTTTCCCTTGTACTTACTCCAAAATTAATAGATTTATAGAAAAACTAAAACCACATACAGAGCTCTGTTATTATTTTTATATGTAGAGTTAATATAAATTATAATCACAATTTATACAGAGTAATTAGCAAACTATATAGGAATCAATTAACAGTTCATTACACTAATTAAATTTCATTTAATTGTTAAACGAATTGATGTTTGATTCTAGATATAAGAAATAGTAATAGAACTCTTTATGTCTCTACTGTCTTTACAAACCTCTTAGTTTTGGGGTAACTCCAGAAAAGAACAAGCATAGACCGAAAAGACTGTGTAAACTCCCCTTCCGTCTCCACAGAACAAGAAAAATATAAAATTATATATTTATTTTGTCCACAACTTATTCGCAATTAATAAATTAATTAATTTTTACTTGGCCAGTTAAATTAGTAATAAAACTGTACAAACAGAATTTCACTTATCCTCTTTCCTCATTTTATTTTGAGTGACTGTGGACTTTTCATCTTTCAGCTAAACCTGTCTGTCTTCTACAAAATCGATAGCACTAATAGCCATTTACTTACAACAGAAAAATTGGACACAGGCCATTAGCAACAACAAACATCAATCCATTCTCTGATTTAGAAACTGCAATTCTACATATACAGAGGAACATAATAACAACCCCAGCATTAAATAGCCAGTCATAAGTGCTAGTTATAGTAAAATGTGTTCGCAACGTAATTAGAGGTTTAGAGTGAAAGAGAGCGTCCAAACTGCAATTCCAAGTGTCATTACCGGTGGACCATAAAATGGACACACAAAGATTTTATTTTACCTTTTCCTTTCAACGAGAAAGGCCATAACTTTGCTCATATTCATCCTCCGATGTTCTGTTATTTTCAGGTTTACTGTTCTGGCCACAGAAAAGAGTGTCTACAAACAATTTAAACGTTGAAGCACTGTTGCCAGACAGTACAAATTGTGATTTCTTTTTCTATCTTGTAAAATATCATTTGCACAATTACGGGTAACTGATAGAATATAAATGACCACTAATGTTGCGGTTACGTGGTGTATAAAAGCATAAAATGCATACCTATATCGCAACACATCCATATTTTTCCTGGGGAATTTGCGAGTATTGCTTGTTACATATTGGAATTCCTAAGTAAGAGCAAAATTCGAAAACAGTTATTCTTATCTTTCTGCTGTCTTGATTCTTTTTTATCATATATCACCTTGGTTTGTGTAATAAACTTACGATTTGTGGTGGAATGCTTCAGATTTAAAACAATGTTTAGTTATGAATTTCCATCATTCGAAAACCACTGGAAAAACATGGTTTGTCGATTTTTGGCCAAATTGAGATATTAGGACCATCATCTGCTTTCTCTTTGAAGGGCCTTTTTTAAATAAACTATCCTGTATGAATAGAATATGCAGAGTCCGTCTGCTACAAGCAAATCTCTATTTGATGTGCAGGTATACGTAATACTAACTATGGATTTTTAAAACGCTCTCCTCTAAAATCAAGGAAATGGACACAGTAAGTTCTTTTCCTTTTATCTTAATTTCTAAAAGACATTCGAATTTAAATGAAGAAGTGTTAAAATCATGAATAAAAAATCTTTCAAGAACTTCAATGTTTTCGTATAACAGTTTACGTCCTTACACAAACACAAACTTTCCGCATAACCGTGTAGAAGTATACGAGTGCGAACTTTTAAAATTTAATTTAATTTAATTTAATAAAAGGTCTTTTAGGTTTTACAATTGAGAAGTGTTCTATGTTGCTAGAAGTGTTCCATAGTGGAAACTCTCATTGTCGAAAATGTTCTCGATTTGCGCTACTACAATGTTACAGGAACAAATAAGTTTTTAGTATAATTAGGGAAGACCCGATGACAATAAAATGAAGTGCGTATAGTAAAGAACTGCCATAAAAAAAGGTTGTAGCAATAATGCGCATATTGGAATGGGTAGAGGAAGTGGAGATGTCGAAAATAGTGCAAGTCTGACATCAAAATAGTGAAAATCTTAGTGCGATATGTTCAATTTCACAGAAGTGCCTATATTATAGAAATATCATATAAAAATTTTGTATACTCTCTACTGCTTTGATTGAAGCGCTACAGACTGTACGTAGTGTGCAAAAATAGCGGAAGGAACAGCTGTAGTCCTCCCACCTAATAGGGGCTATCAATCCCCACACTGTCGTGCACACACGCCGAACTTATTATTTAGTTTTTCCTTGCGGTCAAAAATCGGTAGAAACCTCTTGAAAAATTATAATTACTTACCCTTCCCTTCCCATTTTGGGTTTACACCGCCTTAAACCGAAAATCATGACAGAATCCCTACTGTAACATCATCAGATGACAAACGAGCGTCTAAATAGAAATCAGTGAAGCCAACGATAGACAAATTTGGGCGGAGGATACGCTGGTAAATGTGCACTTCTTTTACAGTTTAAAAACAAGCGTTCCTCAAATAAGTCAATTTTTAATACTTCTTGTTTACTTTATCACATCCGAACCCTATTTGAATGGTACTCTTTTGTAGACTATAATGTTTTGGTAGTCAAAGAAATACCCAGAAACTCTGGAGAGTGTGTGGATAGCACCTGAGGTAACCTAAATTTGATATTAAGATCCTAAGCGAGCAACGTGGCTACTAACGGCGAAATCAACAGTGTAAAGAAGATTGCATGGACCGTTCCGAATCGAACAGACGTCCTCTAGCACTATAGGTGAGCGTGCAATCACAGCATCACAGCACCCCCGGAAAACACTCGATCGTCCCGGTTATAGCCAATTTTTACCATCTAAATTTAAAGGGTCGCGGTGGCTCAGTGGAAGAGCGCTCACATCTGGTGTTCGTGGTCGTCGGTTTGATCCTAGCTCATGCTATTGTAGGCTTTGTGTGTAGACAAGCATACGTGGGTTTTCTCGAGGTTCTCCCGTTTCCTCCCACTTTCTTCATTCCACCAATTCACTCCATACGACCTAACCCAAAGTTGCCAAAAGGCTTCAAAATAACATTAAAAAAAACTAAATTACGAAGTACGCAGTAAATTCGTCCCTTTTATCACTATATACTGAAGAAGTCCATGCTAAAATAAGTTAACCTGGTTTTATTTGGATATATTGTGAACAAAAATGTACACGAAAAATGCATGACGTTACTGTGAAAAATTGAGTGTGCAAAATGTGTTCAGAACATACTTTGAGAAATAGATGATAAATTTGCCATGCTTCTAGTGCACAAAACTTACGCTTCTTAAGTACAAATTAAAGAATTAAGAAGAGAAGTGTGTGAGAAAAGTAAAATTATTTTTGTTATTTTTTTACAGTATATAGAAATATTCGAGAGCAAATCTCTGTAATTGAGTGAGCTATGTTGTTAAAACCATCCGTACTATTTCCTTTGTCGGAAATGTTCTGGATTCACATTACTATATTACGGTACTGTTTCTTTCCGTTCAGTACCTGTAATGAAGCCTTTCATTAGGACCTGAAGGGCAAAGTTGTATTATACCAGTTATTGGTACTCTATTCGTCCTGTAATCAACACTATGATCCCAATGACTGCATATTCAATGTCATCATAAATAAATAGTGTTGTGCCGAAAACTACAGGTGAAATCTTGTGATCTCGGTGGCCAGCTCCGTCGTGGGTCACAATAACGCCTTGATATCTGCCACGGGACATGAGGAGTGCAACGAGCGCAAACATTTTCTTGGTTCCTCTTTTTAGTGAGACTAATTTCATGTGCATATAACCAGAGAGTGACTCCGTATCTTTTTATAATCCCGAAGGTAGGATATTTGTGAACACTCTGTACATAGATAAGGACTGAGTTACGTTTTATGGCCCAATATATTTGTTACTAGCTTTATGTTTTTCCCCTTCCGCATGTTTTTATATTCTTTTCTTTTCTTCCGAACCACTCAACAAAAACAAATGAATCTGCATAAGGTCTAGCTTCATCAAAATGTAAATAATGCTGAAAGAAGAGTTACCGGAGCGTAACTAATTACATAACAGTAGCCTCATAGTACAACCGTTGATAAACAGCCATGTTTACAAGTCAGAGAACATGTATACTAGTATAGTGTGTGGGACGTAAAGTAGATCGTTCCACTACTTTGATTGAATATATTAAAATGAATTATCGTTTCCTGTCGATTATTCAAATATGAATTCAGGTGCACAGAACACAATTACGTAAACAGAAAACAACTTAAGAATGTAGTCTGGTACAAAGTACGTATATAGGTCTGGTACTTCACCAGCAGCCTTGGATAAATTACAGCAGTGGCGGCCGGTGGTTGTCTCCACTGAGTTTGTACTCAGGCCTGCCGCCAGACACAAAGAAGAGGCCATGAAAAATTTAGGGAAGGACTTAGGGCTTACGAAACATTACATGAAATTAAATATTTGTATTGAGGCAAGGAAAATTTACGGGGGCTTAGCCCCCGTGGCTACGGTCCTGGACTTTCACTACGTGTGAGAGGATTGGGTAGTTAATCAGTCACCATGAATCAAAGTAGAGTTAAATTATGTAACGTATACACAAAAGAAGTGGCCAGATTTTCAAATAAAGCGACGTTAGTCAATTAGTTATGATTTTGAGACAACTTAGAAAAGTGTTGTAGCTATAATATTGAGGATAGAATTTGATAGTTTGTCACAATTTTTCGTGACTAGATATTTATGTGACTGTTATTGGTATAGTTAATATCAGTTTTAGAAGCTTTGGAGATTCACTAAATGTTTTCTCCAAGCTATTTTGAACTATAAAGTCTAACAATTCCACAACTCCTTACATTGATCGAAATTCTTCTGCCGAGTAGATTGAAGACAGTTAGTTCGTGACGACACGACAGAGCTTTGCTTTGTCAAGAAATGTGTAAATTGAACATAATTTCTCCACAGTTTGATTTGCAAAATTCCAGAAGTAACTCGGAAATTTCTCTGGAGTAAATAGCATGGCTGCCATATCGTGCCATATGAATGTAATGCGGGATTTTGTCTTGCAAGTAATCGAGAATCAATTTATCGATTTTGAAGTTGATTAAACAAAATTTCCATAAGAGGCATTATTTTACTAAAAAAGGAAGCCAAAACTTAAAATGACTGCTAATAAGTGTTTTCTTGAGTACTTCAGCCCGATGGATTGCGTTTGAACGTTTCTCTTCCTCCATCTTCACTATCTTATTCATACATTGAATAATAATAAAAGAAAGTATTTACGCAACTGGACAGGAAGTTCTAGCGAATATGACTAGCTTGGGGTAACAGTTTCTTAACGAGTGAATCTAAAACTACGACTCCCTGGGGACTACCAGAAAAAAGTACACACGCCTTGCAACTTTGAGAAAAAATATTAAATTTCTATTTACAGAAGGAAATTTCCTCATAAATAGATTCACTTGATGAGCGTAACAATATATATATACACAGCATTTGAAATGAGACGATAGAATGCCATAGCTTTAAAATTATGATTTCATGATGAAAGTAACACGAGTCGCTCGCAATGACCTCTATCTAAAAACGATACTGGACTGACTGCTGATGCTGCCAAAACTTTTATGAATATATGAAGCCAGGAAGCGGAGAGGACACTTAATCTCGTCTGTCCACTTCCAGTCTAAACCAATATGGACCAATTTTTCAGTTCTATCTCAGCATTTACGGTTGATATCGCTGTGTGGCCCGATTTTTATGTCTTAATTCTTGCAAAAACCGTAAATATTATTTACAGTATTTTCTATTACATACAGAGTACGGTATATTATTACATGAATAACTCAGGAATTAAAACTTAAATTAAAAAAACGGGCCGTACAGCGATAAGAAGCATATTAAATTGAGTTAGAGCTGAATATTTGGTCCACATTGGATTAGACTGGAAGTGGACATACGAGTTTAAATATATGGTATGGCGTCTATCTTTCAACAGTAAGCAGTCACTCTAGTATCGTTACGCAGAGCTGGAGGGTCACGCTTGATACATAGCATTCTGTGCTAGCATCGTTATTCAAAGGCAGGAAGGAATTCACCAGCGCACAACCAAGAAAACAAAACGGACGAATACACACATTGCCGAATCGTGGTGGACATTATTATAAATGTACGGGACCTATATCTACATGTGAGTGGATCAAGTGTATTCGTTGTCAAATGTGGCTCCATGAAACATGCACACCGTTTCCAAATGCGCCCTAAATGTACTCTCCTTGTCTCAGAAGAGTAGGAACATATAAATTCAGTTCATTTCCTTCAATGAGTGTCGCTTACAATCTCTTCAACTTTCACGCTCACTATAACATCCTCAAGCTGTTCAATTTCTGAAATATCATTTGCTGCCTCCTCATATATACGCTCAATATTGTTGGAGTGTTCCCGTCTTCGGTGTCACTATCTATAACGACTTCAGGCACATTTGAGCACGACTGTCCGACGCAAAAGTTGTATATCCATGAGCAGTTGAGCCCTGTTTTCTGTGCACCCAAACGTACTGCCGCATCCTTTTCTGCAGTTACATGGCATAAATTCAAGAAGGGATTCAGGACCTCGATCTTTTTCTATTTTCTGAGGAGCTATTCGTTATAAATTAGCTTTAGAAAGATCAATTTTCGATCGATCAAAAGTAGTTTTGGTTTCTAAACAGCTAGAAATTTGAAATCCCTCAAATTCTTTTCTGAAGAAAATAATTCATATTCAGAAGGAAAAATACTTTTCGTTGACCTACTTAATAAACCTGCATTTTTCAGAAGACCTTTTTCGAGCCTTCAGATGTCCATTTTTGTGGGGAGGAGGGGCGGTTTCTTTGGCCCAAGGCAAGTAATACAGTGCCGGATTTGAAGTAGGAATGAGTTCTAAACAAATTCTCTCAACTAAGGGCTTTCTTGAAAAATAAGCTTAGAAAACGCCTTTGATTAATTTTTATCAATAGCGACCACCATTTTGGTTTCTAAACAGTTTCATTTTTGCCACAAATTTGGAACCCCAAAAATCCTTTTCTGAAGAAAATAATACATATCCAGTAGGAAAAATCTTTTCATTCAATACCTCCATGTGACCTACTTTATAAAACTGCATTTTTAGTCGACCTTTTTCGGGCCTTCAGGCCCGCAATTTTGGGCGGCGGTTATCTCATAACTACCGTTTCTCTGTAAGAGCAAGTGCAAGTACTGAAATGCCGAGTTCGAAGTAGGAGTAAGTTTCAAACATTTATTTCACAACGCATGGGTCGTTTTGAGAAGAAAAAAAAAGCCTTTTACTAACTTTCGCCCAAAAATGAGGAAGAATTTGCTTTGTTCCAATTTGTTCTGGGTTTCACATAAATATTTCCCTTTTTCTATTAGACTAAGATCTGATATCGAAATAGTAAATTGTTCGGTTCATAGGATATTAAATATCCGGATATTGACAACCCTAGTGAAACGACTCACAGGAAGTACAGAACATCTCCGCAACAGTCCGTTTAAATAATGTATTCTGTGTAGTATGCAAATTGTAAACAGAATTTCCGATAACTTTAGTTTCTCAAGGAACACAGTAAAACAGGAACACGTTGTAAAGCAATTAAAAATAGAAAACGGAAATACACACATTCGCTGTAGATCGCGTGTGTGTGATGAAGACTATAAAATTAACATTTCTCACTGTCGAACCAGTAAGTTACATTCAGGATTTAGAATGTTACATCTTCAGACATTCCGAGCATACTGTCAATAACCCTTTATAGCAGAGGTTACTAGACTTATTTAGTTTACCACTCCTTTTCAGGATAAAATTAGTAAGGGATTCCTGGAAATATACCATCTTTAAGGGAAGAAACATAAAGATGCAGTGAACAATTTGCGTTATATTTCTACCGCCTACTACAACATAGTAAAGAAAGATGCTGTTACAGTTAAAACATCTTGAACCTTAAAATTACCTGTAAAAACTGTTTTAAAAATCAATCATGGTAACACTCCCATTACGCACAGAAAATGAAAATAACAAATGAGCACGGTTACCGGGTTCGAAGTTCGAACCACAAACTCGAGAAGCATTATAAAGGAAAATTGGATGATTGTTCTCGTACATGGACCCAGGAATAATGCTCCGACTTTCATACAATCGCTAAATACAAACACTATGAAATTAACCGTAAAATTTGTTTTGACAGTACAATCTATAGGCGATGAAACTGACGTATTACAGAAAAATTAATCGAAAATGAAATTTTGTTATCGATTATATTGTATAGTCTACTGAGCGTTTATTTGAAAAAAATGGATAATGAAGTGTACACAACAAATGAAACATGTACGAACTGTTTTACAAAATTTTCTTGTTTTTTTTTCTTCCCTTGTACTTCTACCGCCTCTATATTTTTATTCAAAGCCCCCAACTGCACCTGAGGTTACCACTAGAGCTGAAACGGGTGACCGGGTCAAGTTTTGCATCAGGTCACTGCATTTATGCTTGGGATCCGGTCTGACCCGAAGGCCAAAGGAGCTTTTTCATTATTTCGTTGCATTTGAATAGTGTTCTTTCAGGGGTGGCCGAAACCGGAGCTATAAACCCTCAGAGCACAAAAAATACTACCCCAAAAACTCCCAGATCACTAAATTCCCATACCAGAGCGATCGGGTCAAGTATCGGACCAGGTCACTGTGTCAGCTATGTAAGGATGAGGTCAGATCAGCAAAAATAACCCGGTTTCAGCTCTGGCTACTACCGCCTCTTGGATAGTTTCAGCGCCCCTAGAGGGCGGTATCGCCCACTTTCGGAAATACTGCTTTGTAGTTTATACAAATATTTAATATTAATTTTTATACCACGCAAGAATTCAAGTGCAGTATCATCTACAAAGAATAAAAGAAAGATGTGAAGTAACACTCCTCCGTGAGCTAGTTCTTACAACCGTTCACTTTGGACTATTCTGTTGACTTGTCATCCCAATTCCGATTCCCTGTGTTTACGCCAGTTTCACCAGGCAAATGCAAGGCTGGTAAATTCGTAAATTAAGGCCATGATCGCTATCTGTACCATATTTTTCATTTGTGGACAAAAGTAAAGATAAGAAACTGAGACGAACTCTGCTCAACTCAGAAATGTAAAGTTTCAAGTCTTTTTCAAACAGTATGAAGGGTTTATAATGTGTTAATATCCTAAATTTAAAAGCTTATCATCAGCAAATTTAATGTATTTTTAAAATTGACATTTTAAAAAACATTTTATATCTTCTTTCTAACATTACAATTAGTGTAAAAAACCGGTATTCAATGTCTGTTTTTATGCCAAGAGAACGAGCAGAAATGTAGTCACACTAGTTATCCTTGGCATCATATATTTGTTACATACTAAACGTGTCAGAAGCAAGAAGTAAATGTGTAGACTCCTGAGTGATTAAACCTCCTAATATGATAATTACATGAATTAGGAGGCTTGTTTGTCTTTCCTGCTTTTTTGTGTAATTATTCTGCTTCCTAAATCTTCATAGTAATGAACCTAATGACGCTTATAAATCACTTACAAACAATTAGATATAATACCTAATTTCTTGCGGAAAGTTTTAATACAGCATCAAAATTAATTGGGTTGGCTTCAATAGATTTAGCTGAAAGATCAGATTAAAAGTTCCATGCTCGCGAATTGAATGTTTTTGTGAGCAAAACTTTTATTAATATACAATAATATGTCTCTCTCTCTGTATATTGTCTCACAATTTCTTCTTTCATCTTCTTCAGGATAAGATGATGAGGATTGGTATTTTATCTGAAGGGAGGTTTATGACCCAAAGGTTTCTGAGAAAGGTGGTTCTTTAGTGGCTTGGTATTTGTCCTTCCATCAGGTGAAGACGACGTTTTCAGGAGGAAAAGGACCTACAGTTTACAGTGGATTCTAAACTACCACCTTCAACGTGCTCCGACCGAGACTAAACCCGGAACCCCTTTATTACAAAGCGAGGAGTAAACTACTCATTCAAGGAGACAATTGATATAAAAGAAGGCAACGTTAAAAATAGTACAATTCTTGTACATTATACATGAGACAAACTATGAACATTTACATAGTTGAAACAACCGAAGAACAAATTATCTTCCCCAAACTTTGTTAAACAGAATAGAAGAAAGTTTGGGGT
Organism: Lepisma saccharinum; assembly: GCA_022664845.1. NCBI lineage: Eukaryota > Metazoa > Arthropoda > Insecta > Zygentoma > Lepismatidae > Lepisma > Lepisma saccharinum. Next base: position 17,195 of record JAGDQP010006612.1, on the reverse strand, counting down.
GTCCCCGACCTCGAGACCCCAGTTGTCACTGTTGCCAACGTAACAGGCAGATTCGCCATAAAAGAAAGAAATGCTGTCTCTGAAAAATTGTCGCCGTAAGCATCTGTCTACTTTGCCTTTGCATGAATTTACCACTGCACACAATGCTTTTCCTTCAATGATCTACGACTTAAATATGTTTACCATCCATATTGTAATGTAAGTTCCCATGGGTTGACCCAGCGCAACAAAAATCCTAAGTTAGCAATGTAGTCTTCACATGCGTGACTGTGGTTACTGTATTACCTTTGTCAGCGTATTTCATTTATCAGCTAAATATTACTTTGTTATGTATTTATTTACATCCGAACTTTTATTAGTCATCAATTTCTATCTACGCGCTGTTTAGCTCAACTTGAACTACAACCATATCCATCCAATGTGTGGCTAAATTTCAGAGGACTACCACTTGTCACGTTTATAGTAAAAATCGATATGCCATTTGTGCTCTGATGCATTAAATGCACTCGAAAAGTTCTATCTCTGAACAAGTATTGCTGGTTAAAAATGCTTGTACCGTAGTTCTTCAGACTGCCATATTTGGAACGATATCTTGTCTATAGTGTGGAACACGAAGATACTTCTGAGTGCAAAACATTGTAAATAGATGTGACGTCACAAAGTATATTCGTTGGCTCAAAATGTAGCTTTTGAGCAAGAAGATATACGTTTCTTTCTGCAAACACGTGCCGCTAACTGCAATCTCTATTCATACCACACACTGAGAACGGAATTGACTATCATTTTTCTGCAGAGCCAAGGGAAGAAAGTATCTACACTAAGCTTTCTCACTAGTAGCTATCTGCACTCAGCTACTAGTTCGACCGACACTGACCGGTTGAACTAGTAGCTGCACTAGTCACTCAAACCCGAAAATGTACTCTAGCTAGCATCAGTTGGATTGGCGTTGTTTCAGCGAACAAACCAATAATTTACGGTTCATACGACCACAAAACGGGAGAAAGTAGTTCAGTGTAGGAATATTTATGTCTATGAGCAAATAGTCACTGAACAATATTATCCAGATGTGTATAGTAGCAGGAGGTCATTTACTGAAAACGTGTCAGACAGCTCAAGAAATAAAATCGGATCAATTCTTCAACAGAAGTTAATGTCAATGAGATAAACATTACACAAACAATAGACATGATCTGTATTTCATACTCTTTATTCTTCGTTATTTATTTACGTAAATAAAAGAAACATTAACATTTAATTTGATTTAAATAAAATGTAAAAGTACAACTGAAAGGAACATTGCGGTAAGCTGGTAGAAAGCGCTTCGAAGATTCATAATGATAAATCAATATTACGTCACCTCCTTTATGTTGCGTAGTGAACTCAATTTGCTTTGTTACTTGTTACATTTTCGACAGACGGTTCTGGCTAAATATCTCTTTGTTACAAAAGAAGCAGGACATCACTGTGGTTTAAATAAGCGTGAAGAATAAAGTCAACATAGAATCGATCCAATAGGCGTGGCGGATCGTTTATTCCTCAAAAACAACTTCCACAGTTGTGTATTTCGGTGGACAATTTGCGTGATCATAACAGTTTTTATATTCGTATAAAAATGTTTGTTTGTATGTTTGTTTCTATGCACACGTGCGTGCGTCTTTTTACTTTTCCTCATGCTCTCTCTCTCTTTCTCTCTATCTCTCTGTGAAATAAGCACCATCAAGTTAATGCACACAGTGGTTTTAATTTTTTTTTTTCGTATTTACCTATTGTATTCCTTTGTTTGTTAAACACATGCTTTAGGTTTATCAATAGCGTGGATTAAATCTCACGTATTGAAAAAAAATGCAAATACCTCTTTTATGATTTCTGTTCTCATATACGTCTATACGTTATATACGTTTTCTGTAACCTGGAAGATATCATTCAATGAGATAACGAAAATATATTTTTTCCGTGCTTCCATCATTGAAAAGACGGTACTTAATTAGCGCACCCGTAAGGGAAGACATACAGTTTGTCCTGTCTGTCTGTCTGTCCCCCTGGATCTCACCAACTACAAGTACGACAGAGTTGATCCATACACCGTTGGATTCGTCATGATCTCAAACGGTGGGGAAAATTATGACTTTTATGGTATGTTTGTCCTCCCCACCCCCCTAGATCTCAGTAACTACAAATCACACGGAGATGAACGATACACCGTTGGATTCGTTATGGTTTGAAACGGTGGGGAAAATTATCAGTTTGACTCTAAAACGAGCAGGTCCTTTTGAATCGCTTAGTTTACTCCATCTGTGGCTCCCCTCCTAGATCTCAGTAACTACAAGTCCGACAGAGATGAGTCACACACCATTGGATTTGTAATGGTCTCAAACCATGACATAACCTATCATATAAACTCTAAAACTGGCAGGCCCTTTTCGATCGGTTAGTATTCTCCAGCTGTATGTTTATTTGTTCCCCTTACAAGTCACACAGAGATAAATGATACAACGTTGGATTTGTCATGGTCCGAAACGGTGGGGAATATTATCAGTTTGACTCTAAAAAGAGCAGGTCCTTTTCAATCGCTTAGTTTTTTCCATTTATGCTCCTCCTAGTTTATTATTAATAATACTATTGAAGCATAGTTTGTAAATAAGTACATTAGTAGAGTTAAATAATAATAATAATAATTACTATTATTATTATCATTAAATGGAGAGACGACGGAGGAGAGTAATTTGTCATAATGCGAAGGTGGTAAGGGAGGGGGCGCTGCCAGTCATGGACCTAGGGCGCCTAGACGCATAAATCCGGCCCTGACTATAAGACGAATTTAGAGCTTTCTACAAATTCCTAGCCTTTTGATTAGTGTAATTTACAACATTTTGCATTATATCTGAGTCAAGGAATAACATGAATACCTCACGAATTGAAGATACATTTTGGGATGAAATTGGCAGGCCACTTTTACTTCACCGGAAGCTCTGACGTAATCCCCGATTTCACTAATACTTTATGTGACAATAACATAGTATTATTGAATTTGTCTCTGGGTTACGAAAAACAAAACACAATTGTTCGCGTTAACAAAGATTGTTCAATTTAAATCTTAAAAGTAGTTTTCTATCATAATAAATTAATGGTGTTACTTATTGAAAAGGTTTAATAGGAAAAGGGAAGAAAACCAGAAAAAGAAGTAAATCGTTCATTTTCGTATGACGGTATCACTGACATCTAGTGTAAAGGTATAGTGAGTGACAGCAATGGAAGAAACTGTTGGAGATATTGTTTCATATCATCGAAGTGATTCGACAAGACCGAAATCTTTTATGCTTCAACGAAAGAACGGCATAGATTCAGAAACTGAAAGAAGACAAAATAAAGTTCCGTTCCTACCATGTCTGCTCTTTTTACCTATAATTGTTATAGTAGTGGCAATGGTCATCACTTTGCATTTGTTGGGCCTGATTATGGCTATAGGTATACTTTTGACACTAACAGTCCTATATCCACAAGTAGCCATAGTCACAATACCCATAACAAGTTACTTGTGCTATAAATTGGCAGTGCTTATTTCAATACTGATAAGTGGCCCTGATTATACAGCTTTCTTTCGGAGACAAATAGCTGCAGATGATGTGGAACAAAGAGAGATAAGAGAAGATACCGAAAATGATGTGAAAGAAATCGAAATTATAGAAGAAACCGAAAGTGATGTGGAAAATATCGAAAGTATAGAAGAAACCGAAAGTGATGTGAAGGAAATCGAAATTGTAGAAGAAGCCGAAAATGATGTGAAAGAAATCGAAATTGTAGGAGAAGTTGAAAATGATGTGAAAGAAATCGAAATTGTAGGAGAAGCCGAAAATGATGTGAAAGAAATCGAAATTATAGAAGAAACCGAAAATGATGTGAAAGAAATCGAAATTATAGAAGAAACCGAAAGTGATGTGAAAGAAATCGAAATTGTAGAAGAAAACGAAAATGATGTGGAAAACATCGAAATTATAGCAGAAACCGAAAATGATGTGAAAGAAATCGAAATTATAAAAGAAACAGAAAATGATGTGGAAAACATCGAAATTATAGAAGAAACCGAAAATGATGTGAAGGAAACCGGAATTGTAGAAGAAACCGAAAATTGTGTGGAAGAAATCGAAATAACAGAAGAAACCAAAGAGGAAGAGAAGAACGATAAGAAACATAGTAGTTGTTAAAAATTACTATTGCCTTGTCCAATAAATTCCATAATGTGAATATTTAGTAACATATTAATGTTAGTGGTTGAATTTCAATTTATTTATTACCTTTGGACAACTTTGTCTCAGGCCGGAATAGGGTAGGGGAAATAATATTGGAAGGAAGTCGGCCAGGGTCTAGTTTAGAGGTACCATCCGGCATTTGCCTGATATGAAGCAGAACAAACCTCGGTCAGAATGGTATCGTTCCGATGACCTTCCGCTTGCAAAGGCAACGCTGTACCCATTAAGCTACAGTCACCCCGTATTGCTGTTAGTTGTGTTTCCAGACATGTATTTTTCAGGGGGAAGGGCTCCAGGATTTTCGGGGGAGGGTCGAGGGTAAGCACAGGTATAAAATGTGCTTCGACAGAAGTGGATACAGAAAGTTTATTGGCGTTTATAATACGTTTATTTCAAATTGCGTTAACAATTTTAGAATCATTTTAATGTACTGTTTACGAGTAAGTAAATGCTGATTCTTCCAGCATACTCATAAATTAAATACAATCCGAAACATGCTTTTCGGTAGTAACATGTTTCTAGTTATAACGTAATTCCTCCCTTAAACTACTGTTTCATCAATATGCGCATCCGCCTAAAGTTCCCAGCAGCACATGGATATCGGCAGGGATTAAATTCTAAGCCGATCGGTGGGAAGGCTCTCATCCAAATATCGTTTCTAACAAGTGCATCCCATTATAGCCATTCATTCGTAATTGACCAAATATTACCGCATTCTTATCGACAGATATGTTGTGTGCATAGTATAATATATAGAAACACGAGATTAATGGCATGCGATAAAAGTCTGGGTTCAGTCCTCCCGAGCCCACCCTGAATTTAAATCCTGGATGTCGGTCGATATTAATTAGGGATGATTTCGATTGATGTAGTTATCCGATATCTAGGGTGACCAACTTTTTATAAAACCAACCCGGGAAACATCGTGTTCAAAGCAAACAAAACAACAACAAAAAAAAAAGCACACACACACTACTACTACTACTACTACTACTTTTAATTATGTACAGGGAGTCCATAACGTCCTGCAGGAGGGTGAAATTCTGTAGCTTGAAAACTATTGGGTTCGTTAACAAGTATGCTTGCAGCGATGTTCAGGTTTTTGTTTCTGCTTGTTGGGGTTCATCGCCAAACCTCCAGTGGGGCACCGCCGCATTTTGCCCTTGAAGTTCGTCAGTTTCTTAACGAACAATTTCAAGGGAGATGGATTGGCCGAAGAGGACCCACACCTTGACCTGCAAGATCACCATACTTGACACCTTGCGATTACTAGCTGTGGGGATATGTAAAGATCGAGGTATATTCACAGAAACCAGCTAATCTGGACGACCTTAAGGACGAAATAGGTGGTGTGATTTTGAATATGCCATAGGAACACCGTCAGCACGCAATTCATGGTTTCCCAAAGAGACTGCAATCGTGTTTGAACGTGAATGATGCACAACTGGAGGTTTGGCGATGAACTTCGGCAGGCAGGGGGAGAACTTTGAACTTTACTGTAGGTACACACAGGAGTTTTTGTTGATGGACTTGATCGTTTTCAGGTTGGTTTCCTGCAGGACTTTATGGACTCCCTTGATGACTATATACGCATAAGACTGCCTCGCTGATCTAGTGGTCAATGTTGAACTTGGGGTCCCGCGTTCGATTCCCGGCTATGCCAAGGTATTGATTCGAAAGCGAGAGGGTTTGGAACGATGCTCACCCAGTATCACGATGCAATTGGGGAGCTGCTGTCAATAAGACAGTGGCGGTCATAGTTGAGAGCTTCGGCTCTGCTCTCCCAACACGTCTGGTCAGCGTGGGGGCAATAGACCAAATTATTTTGCTCTGGGGAGAGGTCTCTCTGCGGGAACGGGGAGAGGTCTCATCTTGTAGTGGATTGAATATGGCTGTGAATTATTATTATATATTTCTACGTATATGGAAACAAGTAAGTCGGAACTCAGTCGCATAGAACAATATGCATAGTGGATGAGTATGTTTACCTAAGGGCAGCTCAAAATATCGAATGCCAAGTTGACGGATGAAATAAATAGAAGATGTAAAATGACATGGAGTTCGTTTGGAAGACTACACTTTATTTTCAAAAGCAAACTGCCAATGTGTCTCAAGCGTAAGGTTTATAATCAATATGTCTTACCTGTGATGATGTACGGCTGTGAAACGTGGACATTGAATGCGCAAACGACTAAAAGATTAAGAGTCACACAAAGAGCAATGGAGAATGTTAGGAATAACTAGGAGGGACAGGAAGACGAATGAATTTGCGCACAAACAAAGGTAGAAGATATAATCAAGTCTGCGAAGAAGATGAAGTGGAGATGGGTCGGTCACATAGCTAGACGAACAGTTGAAAGGTGGACGACGAATGTACTACTAGAGAAAAGAAACGATAGAGACGACGTCCAAATGCAAGATGGATAGATGAAATCAAGCGTTTTTCAGGAGCTACGTGGATGAGGATAGCAGCAGACCGGGCGAGATATGTGGAAGGGAAAGTGGCAGATCTTCCTCCAGCAGTGGACAGAAAACGGCTGAATATGATGATGATGATGGTATCCTGGTTTTGTCGTGTATTTTGCAAGTCGATTTCCATACCATCCCACTCTTAGAAGTATAGATGGGTCTACCAGCATAGTATTATGGCGGCAGATTTACATTTACTTGACACTCATCACCATTGCTCATCACATTCATTACCAACTTTTCCAGTATTTTTAACACAGTCTTCGGTTTCAGATTCTTCAGAAACAGATTGTCATTCACATTAACACCACATAGGCAACACACCATAGATCTAACTTTCGCTTAGTCAGTTCTAGAGAGGAAATAAGTATAGTTTCCTCCTCCTCCTTCAGAATTCATTCATGCGGTGGTTGGTAGAACCTATACACAGAGAGACACGTCCCTCCCTTTCTGAAACTTACTTCATCGGCCAAAAGCACGAGTTCCAAAATTAGAAAAGAACTGCAGTAAATAATATTAAGCATTACACCCACGAAAGAAAGGATAAATATGAAGTGCACACTCCAATTAAATGAGAAATAACAGTACGTCACTTAAAATTTTTGCGTTTATAAAGACAAAAATTCTCATTTGTTTCGAAATGGAAATCATCATTCAATACAGGTGAAAGATATCCTAATTGGCAACAAATTCTTAGCGTTGCTTGTGGTGTAATGAAATAATGCGTGGAAATGAAAGGTTTAAACTAGAATTTGAGGTCGTGGGTTCGAATCCCCTCAAATTACTACTCTCTTTTTCCCACTTTTCTTTTGAATACAACAGGTGTAAATTGTTAATTTTACAGAAATATTTTAAACTGTATTGCGAAACTTGGATAAAATGACGACCACGCATAAATATGTTAACCTGTCAATTTTAACGGTAGATAGATACTACGTAAGGATGGACGTTGGACATGTGAAAGTAATCCAGCGAACATGTAAGTTAATATGACCAGCCGTCGAGTTCAATTCAGATCCGTCGATTATGAGACAAGTAAGCATGTGATGAGAAACTACTGCAGTTATAGCAACTGCTTTATTATTATTATTATTATTATTATTATTATTATTAGTAGTAGTAGTAGTAGTAGTAGTAGTAGTAGTAGTAGTAGTAGTAGTGCCCCTGTATGAACGTCAGTGAATAAGGGAAGATATTCAATTTGGCAGCCCTAGTTCTCAGCAACTGTAAGTCCTACAGAGATACACTTGCATTTCTAATGGTCTGAAAGAATTGGGGAAAATATCACTGACTCTAAACTGACAGGTATTTTTCATTTGCTTAGTTTTCTTCATTGCGTTTATACATTTTCATGTGGATTGTTTGTCCTTCCCTCATAGATCTCAGTAACTACAAGTCACACCAACATGAGGAAAACTATGACTTTGACTCTAAAACTGGCGGATCGATCGCTTAGTATCGATCCATTTGTCCCTCTAGATCTCAGTAACTACAAGTCAGACAGAGACGAGCTATACAACGTTCGATTCCTTATGGTTTGAAAAGGTGATAAAAACTTTGGTACTTTTCGCATCAATCTTAAATGATATTTGATTTGATTAGGGGGCGCTTCGGTTTTGTTTATAATAAAATCATAAGTTCCTTTTTACTCTTGTATATATTGGGTGTTTGAATTAATTCTCGCTGCTTTTGCCACATAAACTCACATGTATTGGCACAGAATGGTAAATGGTATTCTAGTCAAAGTAGTGCCCGTTGGAAGCTACAACCTGTTCCCAACTTAGAAATAACAAATGGATTCCGCCGTAAAAAAATTGCAGGGTCTTTCGAGGCGATCCAGTGATCAAGCCATTTTTGGATATCTGCGAAAGAACAGAAGTGCTACTCAGAAAGGTCATGTTGTAGCGGCAGAAACAAATGGTAATCTGACGGAGCAATGTCCGGGGAACATGGCGGGTGGAGTAAGATATCCCATCCAAATTCCGCCAAGATGTCCTTGAGGGGTTTGCAGACATGCGGTCTACCGTTGTCATGGAGCACAATAACGCTGTCATTTCTTGTGGCGCATTGAGAGCGTTTGTCCTTGGGTGAACGTTTCTAATAGAGTAATTGTCGTCGGTATCGTTAACATTGATCATTTTACCTGGTTGCAACAGCTCAAAATGCACAACACCGGCTTGATCGTACCGAATGCACAACATCAACTTATTTCCATAAATATCCGGTTTTGGCCTTTAGGTTGATGGGTCGTCAGGCCGCACCCATGACTTCCTGCGCTTAGGTTTGTCGTAACGAACCCATTTTTCATCGCGAATCATTATTCGATGAAAAAAAAACTTCCATTTTTGCCTTTGCAGCAGCACTTCACAATTGGTTAAACGTTTCGCAGTGTCTCCCTTCCGCAATTCATCGGGGACCCAGTTTCCGCCCTTCTGGATCATTGCTATTGCTTTTAAACGTTTGATAACAGTTGACTCCTCGACATGTAGTGTTTCCGACAACTATTTGAGCCTTTGACATGATTCGTCTTCCAGTAATGCTTCCAATTCGCGGTCTTCAAACGTTTTCGGCTGACCAAGGCGCTCTTTGTCCTTCATGTCAAAATCGTTGTCTTTGAAGCGTCGAAACCAATCGAAGCAAGCCCCCACTAGCGAATGATGACTTTCAGCAGCAGATTTTCTGCGATGGAGGCAGAACAGGAATCTTCCCGCAAATGTTTTATTTTTTGGTACAAAACCTAACATCTTTAATTGGATAAAACTTGTGTTCTTTGCACTTCGATCGCGTATTCCACACTGATTCTCACAACCTACGTCTGGCACTTGCATGCACCGCAAAGTCACTTATGGCCCGATTGATCGCGCACACCTGCTGCTCTCTAGTTGGCAACAGCGAGAATTAAATCAAGCACCCTACATCTAATATGAAGAACATGTTTGAAATATTTTTTTCGTATGTTTTGAGTTTTAAAGAAAGTTGGGATGAATATGCTTTAATTTTATCTTCTTTAATGTAAGAAAAATTTTCCTTTCACCTTCAATGTGGATTGATAATGTGAATTTGCATTATCTTGATAACAATTATAACTTGAAAGAGATTTTGATGCACATTAAGATAGAAACAAGTTCTTTGTTTCATTATGGTTGAAGTATTCATTCTATGCGAATGTCTGAGAAATGGACAAACCGACGAACGTGTATTATACAGGGAATAGGTTTAGCAATGCAAAGCAGCGTTTCTAGGGCCGATTAGTCCCGTAGCTCTCCCATGACTGCACGGTCTATTGCTGAATAGATTTTTTCGACAAAAGTGCTTCGTAGCGTTGCTAAACGTCTCCGTGTACGAATTTCCGGCTTTTAAGCCTCTCTCAATTACTGTCTGTTACAACTAATTCTAATAATTAGCTATGTTACACATAATTAATATTTATCCTTAAGTGTCAGCAAATAGTCAATTCCAATTGTTTGTTTGGCTGCTTATATTGCAGAGCATTTCAAGGTTAAGGAGTATATGTCACTGTAATCTCTAGTGTAATTGCGATGAACAGTCACTTCGGCTCTTTCGTCCACTGGTGCTATTAGAAAAAATAAGTAATTGATAGACATCGTATGTTTGAACTATTCGTATACCCGCTAAATTAGATTAGTTTAGATTAAGTAACGTGCTGAACCACAACATACGAGTCATCAGTGAATCTTTAGGCCGAGAAATAGTAGTTGAATATACGCCAGATGCAAAAATGAATATACCAGAAATACACCAAATCTACTAAATAAGCAAAGAGTTTTCATTATATAGACCATAACATAACATGATTTCATCATAGTATTTGTTTCCATCAGGTTAGTTTATGTCAGTTCATCCAAATTACAGTTCGAGCAATTACTTGCACAGATTAAGTTAGTTCATATGCTAATACATGCAATTAGGTTTAGTTACGTTAGTTTCATTTACCGCGAAACAAAGCATACAAATCTATAGCTCATCTAGTTATTGCTGTTTCAACCGACCAAGGCAAACTTCACTTCACTTTTATATATTTCCTTATATAAAATAAGCAGACAATCCACTAGATTGATCTTATAAATATAACATAGAAGCGAAAACAGATAGTTGATTTCATTGCGAGGACTCGGCAAGATGGCGGCTTAATAGATGGAAGCCGCTGAAATATTTAGTGATTAACTTGCATAGCTTCATAGTGTTTTCGGACTTCACTCCTAGAAAATTTATCAAGATATGTATTATAGTGAGTCAAAGTTTCATACAATAGTGCTTCAATGTGAAATTCAAAATTGATAGGGAGATGTACATCAAAAAGTGACTGTGATTAGAGTTTAAGACTGTAACCATAGCAACTTATAAATAACTGACCTTAAAACATCAATTATTAAGACTGATAGACTGTAAAACTGTACTATATTACAAATATTATTTTAAAAAACCTCCATCTTGAAATCCGCCATATTGGATGGATGTAATTTCTTTAAATGGCAAGTGGGTCGTGTGACATATCAAACAATACTAGAATGTTCCCAAAAAGTCATTAGAGGTGTCAGATTGGACTTACCTCGTACATTATTGGAGTTAGCTTCACTGAAAATTTGCCGCTTGATATATGCATGGAGGTCGCAGTACAACTTTGTTTCTCACAAATCGACAAGGAAATAAAGTATGGTAATACACAAATGCAGAATGATGGAAAATGGCTACATAATTATAAATATTGCGGTGCGGAATTTGAAATTAGAAATAGTAAAAAATTCCTGAATTTGTAAACGTTGGTTAAAATCTCTAATATTACAGGACTTAAGTATACAAAGGCAAACTTTCAGTAAAATTAACTCCAACGTCGTTAGAGGTAGGCCAAATCTGACATTTCTAATGACTTTCTGGGAACATTCTCGTATTGTTTGATATTCACACGACCCACTTGCCATTTAAAGAAAATACACCCATCCAATATGGCGGCCATGTTGATATAAACCAAAATGTAGCACTATCCCACCAACCCACATTTGTGTACCACGATACTTCATTTCCTTGACGGTTTGTGAACTACAAGGCTGAACTGCGACTTTTTTACTCATTGCAAATAAGACCAATTTAACAATTTCAAAAAATTATTGCATAAAAAAAACTGATTAGTTGGGAATGTTCCCTCGTCAGATGAGTTTTAGAAATCCTTTTTTGTCAGTCAGTTGTTCACATAAATAAAAGCATTATTTACGTCTTTTACCAAGGATATAAATATATACTAAAGTTAACTGTTCCATAAATCAATAATCATCCGCCATGTTGAATCCAATCCTGACATTTACAATTGGAATACACACAAGGTTGATTGGTTTGAGTTTGTAAGTGGACTCATTCGCGCCTTTATATATACACATTTATCTGTGCTGATCGCTCTGATCGAATGTGGTTCGGACTTTTAGTCGGCCTGAGCCAAAGTTGCCTAAAGTCCTTGAATAAAATTCATTCAATTTGTCTTTTGGTTTCAGTCATGGCAGTGGACGAACCACTTTACACGTTCAATAATAAAGTAAGTTTTGCATACAACAATAATACTATCTGTACTAACGCTCCGATATTAGAATATTCTGCTCAGAGTTATTATCCATTATTACTTATCATCACTCCACCTTACACGGATAGTAAGACTGTAATAACTTGAAAAGAACTGGCATTATTAAATATGTGTATGAATATGTAAGATGCCTAATCTAGGAAGCTTTCTGACACACACACTTCAATTAATAACTTCATTCCTACATCCAGCTACCTAACTCGCAGAACTAAAGTGCATTCATTACTGCAGTGTTCTACATTGTTCCAGATTAGTACACCTCAATAAATACAACACGGGTTGTGTAGCTTTGTTTTATGGTTATATCACAAGTATGATTATATAATATACTTTTAAGATATAACGTGCATGATTTAAATTTACAATAAAACCACTTGAATTGTATTTTGTTTTAATGAGTTTTAAATAGATTCATTGCATTAACTTTCAGCATATTTAAAACAGGTTGTCTTATTATTTTTATTTATTTTTTGCTACTTGAACAATATTATTAATCTACATACAATGGATAACATTATTGCAACATTGTATTACAGCATACGCATAAGATAGGAATTTAAGAAAACAAACAAACATGCGTTGTGTTAGATGATGCTATTCCAACTATGAAATCTTCTTTCTTGCGTTTTTTTTTTTTTAATCAACCTGAGATTTCTAGTTGATGAATACAACAGTGTAGTCGTCACGAAGTAAGAAAAATATAATTGAAAGTAATCTTCAAACAAACTTCGCTCTCCATGTCTTGCTTTAGAGAAAACTCAAGTCGCAGAATCTTCTGTTATTTAAGAGCATATATTTGACATTTACATCATAATTCCAGCTTAAATGTTTACAACGTATACAGAAGAAGAGTGCTTTTATTTTTTTTTTTTCTTAAGGTAAAGAGGAAGGAAACATATGCAACGTAAGCACAACACAACTTTATAATTTTGAAATATAGAACCTTGAACATGGCAGTCAGAAGAAATGCGCATCTTTACTGTACTTTACAAGGTTTTGCTATTCTGTCAACAAGAATTGTGACTGGAAAATAACTGGGTTTCTCGTCCTTTTCTTTTTACCTTTGTCACTCTTGTGAATGCATGTAAAGAAAAATAAGCTTTTCAGTTTTCTAGCTTGACTAATCCTTTAATGATAACGTCAGCGTTTTTGTTAACAGCTGGAACAGTCTAATTGAAGGTTCAGAATGCTCATTTATTAAGCACATATTCGAGCATGACGAAGAAGCAATTGTACCGAATCCAACCAAACTTGACAAACAAATGAATGACAAACTTGAACCGCACTGCGATATAAAAACATTTACTGTTTCCACGGTAACGAGATTTATTTTAGCATCTAAAACACCGTATTAAATGTTAATTATCCATATACATGGGCCTATTTTATAATTATATGTGTTTACACTCGTTAGAGCACAATTTACGGATTTTTATTAAAAAATTTCTGCAAACAAAACTAAATGTATTGTTTTAGACATACTGTAACAAAATTGTTGTCAAATGTTAACTATAAGATTATGGAAGAATAGGTACATGCAGAGTTGCAAACTTTGAAGATCACTCCAAGTAAAATGCTGAAAGTTCCTTTACAACATTCAACTTCGTATAGTGTGCACAGTTTGCAACACTGAATTTTGTGTTTAATTCTCATGAAATGTTTTGCAACACTGCATTTTGTGTTTTATTCACATGTAATGTTTGCCATGTTTGTAATTTTGCAGGTAATACAAAATATCCTACAAACTGTTGTAATGGCATTTGACAAATAACACAATGACGAACAACCAAGGAATGTGACCTCTAAACCAAGATTGTAGGTTAGTTCGAGTCAAAATCAGTATTGGGAGTCACCATTGAACCTGTATAGAGGTTTGAGCCTCCACAATTTTGAGTTTTCAATTGTTTTCCTCTTAGTCACACCACGCGAATGCCCGAAAAATACCTTCAGTTAAGACCAGGGTTGTTAGCTTCCCTTTCCTTTTCCTGTTGTCAGAGTAAAGGTTGAGTAAAACGAAGATAGCTTCATGCTCAGACACTGTACAGCATACGAATATATAACTGACAATTACCCAAACAACTCAGCAGAACGTTTTTGTTTTTTGTTTTTTCTTTTTAAACAATTCGTACTTTTAAACAATTTTTTCTTGTCGAATGGTTAGAATGGATCTGAGATTTTGGCACCAAAATTTACAGAGCTGCCGTGGCTTATTTGGTAGAGTGTCACCTTCACATTTTGGAGTGTTGGGTTTACGCCTAAGGCCAGACTTTCTGACTGAAGCTTTTATAGACTTTTCCCTAGTCACACCAAGCTAATACTGATGTGGTGTATTCAAAATAGACCCTTGTTGACTTCCTTTCCATATTCCTTTCGGGCTTCTCACATCCTTGATCCTTGACGTCGATTGTAAACGGGATTTAGTTTATAAGTTGACTCGATAAATCAGATCGAATCAAATAACTCAGATAAATCGATTTTTATGCGCATGGTCCCGAGTTCAAACTCCGAATATTTATTGGAGTGGTTCGGAGTTCACTTTAACAAACGTTGTAGGTCTCCTCCTTAAAAATTAACTAGCTCGTTTAGGATATTCATCACAATTTCAACCAACCAATCTTACCTTCCCATTACTACCTTCCCATTAAATTTGAACTGTGTACCAGATACATACATATACATATACATGTTAATCCAATTGAAAACTTCAGATCGTCCATCTAAGTTCGATCATCCTCTCTTCTCTCATTGGCAACAACGTACGTTTTTACACGTTCTACTAACAGTAAAACCTCTTCTCTTTGTGGAACGTGCAAAATCTCCTAACCTTGCTTCCCTTCCAAACATTATACGCTATGCAAGGTACTCTCTGAGATGAAAGAAAAAGAACACTGGTCCTTGATGCTAACTGATATGTTTCGTTGTGTTGACTTGGTATTCTATGTCATGTTTCTGTAGTCTATAAATTTATATCATTCCCTAAACGGATATATGCAATTCACATGTTTGGCTGTGTTCCCATTGTCAACTATTCGATGTGTGCTTCCTCCCCCGAATCCCTTTGCGTGGTGTTTAGAGCAAGACTTGAATACAATATAAACATCTGGATTCGTCCGCGTTTTTGCTGTGCAGCCATGTTTGCATGCAAATTATAGCCCGTTCTCTCACTGAAAGATTACCATCGATTTGGACGCTTTAAGATTGTTAAATGAAGATTTTATTGCTTACTTTGAAAGTAACTTAAAAGGTTTTCGATTGATTTTATCTTCATGTATTACTCTTAACAAGTGACAATCAAATAAAGATAATTCGTATATTTATACTTAACATCTATTTGCACGGTATCTATCAAATCTATACTACATTTTCAGAACTTTCCAATTTTTATATATTTAAACAGTTTAAAGGAAGTTTTTCTTTAATTTCGAGAAATATAATATGACAAACACTAACGAACTTGGACCACTGCATTGTATTCCCTTTATCAAGAGCTTTCGCTGCAGGTGTATTGTTACTTTTGGTACATGCTGTGACTAAACATGATGACTCTACTCATACCATGCTCTTAGTCGAACCACAAAACTCGTGGTCCTGATTGAAACTTACAGAGTCCCTCTGAGGATTTCATTCGCAAACATTTGCCCTTCCTTCCTTCCTTCCTTTTCCTTTCTTTCTTTGTTTCTTTCTTGTGAAAATCAATAAATATACTGTATATTTAGATCTAATAGCAATATATATAATCATAATCTAAGGTCCGGCATCAATTTAGAAACCGTCTGGGATATCTGAAAATGGGAACGTATAACAACGTAAGTATAAGATAAATAACGTTTGGTATGAAGCAAGATCAGCTATCAGAAAACTACTATGATAAACTTCAGGAGGTAATTACAACAAAACAAGAAGGAAGTTAGTTCATCTCAAGAAATTTCGACGAGTATTTAGTACTAGAGGTACGGTATCTAAAATGAATGACAAAATATCTGGACAAATAATGACGTAAGGCGTGTTGGACTTAGCAAATTACAGCAGAAAATGCATCCAAAGAATGTATTTAACCCAATTTTGAGGATTGAGAAGAGCAGCTGACAGCAGATTCATATCCTACCGCGCAACGTCAAGTCAATCTCAATCAAATGGATTTATGCGAAATTCTCTCTGTGCAATCCTCAACCTTAAACTTCACTCAGATACACTAAATAATATATTAATAATAATAATCAAGGGCGTTACAGAGCGAAAGCCTGCCCCAACGCCATCTGTCTGCGGCTGGTGAAACTGCATGCAGCTGAGTTAAGGCAGTGTGGTCAGTACTGCGCGCCACCTGGCCACGAACAGGCGTATTAGGGGCTTCCTAGACCGAGTGGCCGTCGCGTCTTTATTCACGTGACTTCCCAGTTTGCCTCACGACGCTGGATGGACGCCGAAATGTGGGACTCCAGCCGGGAATTGAAACCCGGTACCACGCGGACATGAGTACAACGATCTAACCACTAGGCTATGGAGCTCCACCACTCAGATACACTCCGTTGCTAAAACTTCGGTTATGATTTACTTGCACACATCATACGTCATTATTTATCTAGTTATTAAGTCATTTGTGAGAATGGACGTCTCTAGGTCCGAAATAACGTTTTATTTCTCCAAATTTCTTGAATGAACTTTCTTCTGTCTTTTATATGAGTAAATCCACTCCCGAAGTTTGTCGCAATATTTTTCTCACGCATTGTATAAGCTGTAACGGTAATATGTTGGTCTTGTAACAAGGTTTCTGCAGTTGCTATGACAATATTTTATTTCATCGTCTCTTTCCACTATGCATAAAATCTGTATAGTAATTATAACTCAGACATAATCTAAGACAAAAAAAAAAAAAAAAAAAAAAAAAAAAA
>JAGDQP010006611.1:39652-71289 GCA_022664845.1 Lepisma saccharinum | reverse complement strand
AATCTTCTGCGTCAGATATTCTCGCTTTTTGTTTCTTAACCCGCGTGTGGCGTTTCGTTTCGCGTTACTGTAGGGGTTGGTATTTGCTTCGCTTGTATTTCTTAGCCATCGTTGCCTTGCTTATTTTCGTTCCTCATGAAGTTTAAACATTCTTTTTCAAATCAAGGCTTGTTTTTCTGGTGTGTCTTCTCACCTACACGTTCCTTCGCTGCGCCTTTCACTGTATCACGAATTGATTCCCACATCTTACTTACCGTACATCAATTTCACTATTAATTTCATCTTTATTTCTACTCGAGCCGGTTAAGATTTCGAATTGGTAGTCTGCTTTTGCGCTTGGATTATCTAATTGTTTAACTTCGAATTTAAGTTGTTTTTGATCCTTTGCTTTCTCTGTTCGCGATGCGTAACTTTTCCCCTCACTTTTGTGATCGCTAACTGATGGCCGGTGTCGCCTTTCGCTCCTCTATAAGACCTAACATCCATTATATTGGTGTGTCTTCTTCTGTCTACTAATACGAGATCGATCTGGTTGATCGTTTTTCCATCCGGAGATACATACCCATGTGTATTTGTGTATATCTTTGCGCTGGAAGTATGTGCTCTTTACTAGTAGATTTTTTAAGATTGAGGAAGTTAACAGTCTTTCTCCATTGTTGTTGGTCTTCTCGTGAAGGCTGTATTGCCTATAGTAGGTCTATATGTTTCCTCCCTCGTACCTTAGCGTTGAAATCACCCAACACAATTTTCGTATTATATTTCGTTAATCGGTCAAACAACCTTTGTAGCTCTTTGTAAAATGTATCTTTGTCATTCTCATTAGCCTGGTCGGTGCATAGACATTTATTAAAACCGTGTTGCGCCATCGGGTACGTATCGTAACGTACCGATACGATAGTCTTTCTTTGACGAACTCTATATTCTAGACCGCCGGAAGGATACTGTTCTTAATGAGGAATCCTGTTCCGAAATCGTGAGACCGTTTCCCCCCCCCCTGCCCCATGGTAGAAAGTGTATTTGCCCTGCCGGATGCTATATTTACCCTCCCAACGGGCTTCTTGAATCGCTAATATGTCCAGCTCATACTTCTTGGTCTCGCGTATCGCCACCTGAAGAGCTCCCGTTTTGTATAACGATCGTACGTTCCATGTTCCTATCCTAAGTTTTTTTTAGGTAGATTTCGAAGAAAAATATATATATTAAACGCTAGCGGTCACAATTTTGAAGATATTTAAACCAAATTTTATTATGTTATTTCTAGGCCTAATAGCTCGGCTACGTTCGTTAATGAGCAAAATCGGCCCAAGGGGGTGGTCGGGGGAGGGGTTGAAATTTTTATATATTTACACGCTAGCGGCCATAATTGTGAAGATATTTGAACCTAATTTTATTATGTTATTTCTAGGCTTAATAGCTCGGCTAAGTTTGTTAATCAGGAAAATAGGCCCAAGGGGATTGAAATTTTGAAAAAATTATATATCAGCCCCAATTGAGTTCAGAGGGAAATTGTATCTGCATAAATTATAGTATTCCCTATGAAGTTTACGGCGACACCAACGATTCAGGAGTTGTGGGGGTGGAAATTCGAAAATTTTAAAACCACGTCTTGTGGGGTATCGTTGAAAAGCTCTTCGTGATTAATCTACAAATCAATAACTAGTTTCTCGATAGCGCTAATATAAAGCGAGATTTGAATTTTTGAAAATGATAATAAAAAAAGTTTGAGATCTACCTCAGCCTCTAGGCCTGCCGAAATGAGTTTTTTTTAAAATCCTGTTCTTGGAGCCCCCTGAAACAGTCCACGTCCGGATATCCGAATGAGAGACTAGTTTACCTTCGGAATATTTTACCCCAGGAGAATCCATGAACTATTTGTTACTATTTCTTGACATCATTTAGCGGTGTAGAGTTGCCAGCTCTACGACCTTGCAGTAAAGGCAGACATTCAAGATGCATCCTGTGTCCATCTCTGAGCCTTGCCGATGTCATTCATCTTCAGTCTCATGATGGTAATGGTGATGCTGCTTCCCCTCACCATGACCTTTATATATATTAAAATTTAAAATCACCGTAAACTTTCTTCTGGCAAGAGGACATATTTTTATTTGTTTATTTATTTATTGTTTCTAGAAAGACTAGAATAGCCTCAACTTCCAATCACTTTGCGGAATCCTATAAACATTGACAACGCTGCTAGTAGGTGCCTAGCATTATAAAACAGTTAAGAAACTTCCAGAGGCAAGAAAATGCCTTTGGAATAGTTTGATGCAGTTTAAATGGTACTACTTTGTTTTTACATTATTCTTGTGATACAGAGGAATTGTAAATCCAATTTAAACGTCAAAATCTACGGAATAAATCATTAAGTGTAATACTTTGCCGCGGACTGATAAAATATTTTCGGCGGTTGAAAACTGGCTTGGTTTCTTCTGACTAATTGAAGGTTATTCTGACAGAAGAAATAAATAAATAAATAATAATAAAAAAGAGTGTTCCACCCAGACAGACCACGCTTATCAAAGAGTAGACATTTAAAACGAGCCATTCACTTTTTCCTACTCACGTGGGAAGTGATATCTAGAAATGTCATAGAGGTTATGAACTTGAGTCAATGTGCTGCTTACTCAAGTTTTCTGGCCCAAGATAAAATAATAACATATTTTAGATAAAGCTTATACTGAACTGTATTTTACTTTACACGTATGACTGTTGTGGTTGTTGATGGTTGCCTTTCAAAGCATAAATGAAGAAATGTTGATTATTTTCTTCCGGAATCGGTTCATATGCAAGGTGATAAGATTTCAAAAGAAGTAGATGTAAAATATTTATTGATCACGTTGTAAGATTCCATGGGTGTACACTGCACTGCTGAATGTTATATATACGAGGGTCATTGAAAAAGTCATGGCAACTATTTTTTTTTTTTCGAAAATGGTAACGAATAAAAAAAAATCTGAAATATGAAAATGGAAGGTTAGTTTATATGTAAACATTACATGTAGGGAGATGGAGGAACACACACACCACCATAAAGATATAGCACAAGAAAAAAGACGAAAAAAAAATGTTTCGTTTCAAACGTGTTTTACTGTCAATTGCGGCGTGTTCCACAGTGGTGGCAGTGTGTGATGGATTCTTTGGGAGACTACTTCGAGGGACTCTAAGATGTCACCGGTACGTGTTCCTGCCCTGTACTATTGTGTACTGTTGCAGATAATCACAGATTTCGGTTGTTTGATTTTTCGGTGTTTTTGCCAGTTCTCGATTTTTGTTCAACTAGATTGTCTGTTTTCTGTCAAACGTCTATTTTCATGCAAGCTAAGACTGGCCACACGGATTCGGATTTATGGTTCCAAGTCCAGATTCAAATTCACGGATCCTCACCCAGTACGAAAACTTCGTTATACAGTTTTAAAAATGTGATATTCATAAATTGGAAATAATACTCTGAGCTAAACAAGAAAAGAGTTCCTTTGAAGAATTGACTTAATCTGCGTAGTTACGAAACTAGACACTCCCAAATGTTCCGAGGAATCGTCACAAATTACGTAATATTTCGACAAATGATGACGTAAGACAAGTCGGATTGTATAATATCAAAGTTGTATTCAAGAATTCTGTTTTAACAAAGTTCGTGATTGACGGTTGACGGGCTGCAGCATGAAGGGGAAGAATTCAATTGCACACTTTGCTCAAATCCATTTATTGGATTTGAGCAAAGGGTACAAATTTCAGTGTGATATACAATGCCTACATGTGGTTATTAATCGAGATATTTCGTAATTTGTAAGAATGCCTGGCTAAATTTGGGTGCCCCTAGCTCCGGAGCTACACATGTGTCGGCATTTCTTCAAATGTTTAATCTTGTTTTTTTTTTCATATCCACTTGTTTTTTTATCAGAACGAATTAGAATTAACCCTTCAGTTTATGAACATCACTTGTTAAACATCCTGCGTGATGTATTCCTTTTCCCATATACTAAAGGGAATTTAGCAACTTGCAAAACTTTTATTATCCATGGCGCTTAGTAGACAGAACTTAAAATTCATTTCAAATACTTTAGCCCAAACTAACAAAAAAAAAAAAAAAGTAATCATTTGTCTCTTTATTTTCTTATTATTTGCTCATATAAGATTAAGGTACACTATCTACTGATATGAACGTCCGGCACGTACCCCACTTAGCTTTGGTAATTTATTTCGTAAAATAAACAATTTCATTAATAACATAAACAAAAGAAGCATCGCCTTCTACAGGAAGGAACGAAGCAACAGATGTCCATGTTTTTCATACTAATGACTAATTGTGTATATAGGGTCATACGGGGAAGGTATGATCAGTGGTCATAAAAATTTGCTGAGATGTGATAAAAATCTGAAACTATTGTTGGTAGTTGGGAAGTACTACAAAGGATCTTATTTATCAATATACGCTCCATACAAGCAATAGTTTTTATATGATGCACTTTTTAAAAACGGAAGAAAATTAATTTGAAATCAGAATTGAACAACACTAACTTCAAATTTCAATAGCGCAATTAGTTTAATCCCGAGGGAAATGGGAATTATCTCGTTTTGTATCATAAAGTTAAGGCTTTCTCATACGCACAAATCGAACATTATAGTGTATGTTACTTGTGAGTGACATATCCCTGAACATCCTTATCCTTCTATTTCACAGGTCTGGAAAAGTGTGACCCTGAATTCGGGAAAGTATGATCACCTATTACAGGTTAAGACTATTCTCGATTGGATCAGTAATTGTTTCCCTCGTGATGTACAGGTTCACCAACACATAGGAGCCAGGCCAAGGACCTACAGTAAAAGACTAACAGAGGTTTAGGGGGGCGATACAGAGTGTAAACTTTGTACATTGCATTACCTAAAATGCAAAAATGTGTTCTAGGTCATGAAGTGTCAAGAAGGTTCAATATTTCATTTTCCACACTAAATTCATATGCAGTGGGATGGAATAGTAGGTTGGTAGCTAGTTATTGTAATGGCAGAGGGAGAGCAATAGACATTCCATTTACTAAAGAACAAGAACGTGCTGAAAACGTAAAATGTATGACCAAGTGTGGTTTTAGCTTACAAGACTCTGCAGACAGCCACCGCACACCTGCTTAATCTCAAGCGATGGATTAGATATGGTTCACGAATACATACGAGGGCCATTTGAAGTTCTCGGAATGAAATGCAAGACATGGGCATATCTCTGGGAAATTATGTTTATCTTTCTACATAGTCTTTCTTGACAATACTACATTTGGTTACACGATGTGTCAAAGCCTTTAATGGGATTGTAGAAAACAGGTTCCTCTAGGCCTGCAAAATACTATTCCACTGACGCTTGAAGCTCTTCATCTGAATAAACTTGAGGTCAAGCAAAGTATTCTTTCACGTTCGAGAAGAGATGGAAGTCTGGTGGAACCAAATCTGACGAATAAGGTGGATGTGGCATCAACTTATAACCCAACGCATTGAATTTGCCATTGCAACGACACTTGTATGGGCGCGAGCATCGTCGTGCAAGATAATTTTTCTTCTTTGCTAAACCTGACCCTTTTTTTTGTTATTTTTTCCTCTAGTTGGTCTAAAAGCTGTGCAAGTATTTGTTTTACCTTGCAGTAGGTAGTCAATGACACGGATACATTTTCCAACATCAACCCCCCCCCCCCCCATGTGCCATTTGGTAGTTATGAATCGACATAAAAGATCCAAATTTATCACATTTCCTCAGCAATTAATGGAAAAATATTGCGGCGAGCTGTCGTGATCACACTTACCTTGATTCCTGAGTAAAAGTGATCGCGATAGTTTGCATCACTTAATATTCCTTTGCCAAAATATGCCACCATATTATTATACATGCTCATTAAAGCTAAAACATAGTTCCTAGTTTTGGTAAACTTTCAATATTTTTTCTATTTAACTTTTTTTTTTTTTTTTTAAATAAACACCTTTTCAACAACAACAAAAAAATAAACTGATCCTATTTACCCCGTGTGGCCCTATACTAGATGGTACATTGACGAGTGACAGCTCAAAATAAATTGAAAAAATTACAGAAAATGAAAAATGTGTGTAAGTAACCTGATACCTAGGAGAGGGGGTGACACGTGACCAAGCACACGATAGAAATAAGCGATGTTACCACCCCGACACAAACTTTTAGTTTGTCAAATGACACTACGAAAACTGTAACTTGAAAATAAATCTGCTAAGCAGAATACATCGAATGATAGAGAAGTGTGACAAACTTCGGGAGATATAAAGGGTCGAAGTTGGTTTAAATAAATAAATACAGGATGGATCATCGCTAAACACACAATGCTATATTTAAAATATGTACACTAAATGAAAATACGAATTGGTTCCAACAAAATGCCAAATATAAAGTTCATTTCGATTACAAGTTTTACCACACGAAAAGCCGTAAGAATGGGAAATTTACAGTCGCTGTATACACATACACAAAAACAACCAGAAAGACTCTTTGAGACAGTGATTTTCAACCTTTTAATATTCACGGACCGGCAAACTGCAGGGGAGAACTTTCAAGGACCAGTAAGATGCCAATAAGTTTGAAGTTTATTTGACGTTCGAAAGATGACAGCACATTTTTATGTTTCGGTTATTTTGGGAAGGAAATATAAACTTTCATTTCAATCTTGAGCCATCGATATCTACAAAATATCGATAATTAAATGTATTAATTTGCCGATCTGTACATAGTTTCGCGGACCAGCGGTTGAAAACCATTGCTTTGAGAGTTTGAAAATGCAATGGCATTTATTTGGAAGGGATATCGGCTAGCGTTCTCAAGATGCAACAAAAGTAGAAGGTTGTAACATGGGTTACTGGTCATTCATAACACTGAGACGTAACCCGTGTAACGTCAGTGTTGCTAAGCTGGAAACATAA
The DNA here is from genome assembly GCA_022664845.1 of Lepisma saccharinum. Taxonomy (NCBI): domain Eukaryota; kingdom Metazoa; phylum Arthropoda; class Insecta; order Zygentoma; family Lepismatidae; genus Lepisma; species Lepisma saccharinum. The sequence continues at coordinate 64,365 of JAGDQP010006611.1, read as the reverse complement.
CTCCAGCTCAGTTTCCTACAACTGCTCATATAATATTTTCTTGTATATATTTAGAAAATATTGCTTAAAAAAAAGTATTCTTTATGGTGGCTATTCAGATACATTATATCTTTCTATCAAAGTATCTATATACTAAATTAAGATTTTGTCCGCCGTCCCGCCCCCCGCGATTAAATTTCTAGCGGCGCCCATATCTATTCACTACAGTATGCATAATTGTATTTTTTAATGTTATTTTCTTGTTCATAAAAGACTGTTTCGTGCAGTCATGTAATATTTATGGTAAAGATAATCAAATAGGTCAGATTCTGGCCATCCCTAGTTTTTTTTAATTGGTTATTGGAAACTGTCGTGTTTAATTGAATGAATGAAATTAAGAAGAGGAAAACTCCACCTGACTTTAGTTCTGGGAAACTAAAAAGAAAATTCTTCTGCGGTTAAACTTCAGAACCAAAAAACAATAGACAATTTAATTACAAACTTATGCCTAAAGACCCAAAAAAAACAGACCCACAGACTGTTATTTGTAAACAGGTGCTGACATCCAGGTATGCACTGGATAAAATGGCCTTCAATCCTAATTTACACTGGATAATATGACACAAATATGGTTTAGCCCCCCCCCCCCTTCCTTCCCTGATCATATCCTGGATCCGCGCCTGCACTGTCGTTGAGTATCTATATACAGGAAAAGTTGATGGAATAATTGCCTTTATAAAATTTGGAATCTTTTCCTCCTTAATCTTGCCTACTCAGCTATAGATTTTTCTCCTATATTATTATTTAGTTTGTCGAAAAAATACTCCAAACACAAAATTTGAAATGAAAGTTAAATCTGTAATCTGTTTTTTTGTTTTTGAAGAAAATATAACATGGTTTTGCAATTTGATTGCGATATCTCTTGAGTGATACCGTATAATTCCTTCCATGCTCGTATGACACACTTCTCTGATGTAAATGATGCTGAAACTAGCTTTGGTGGTAGTTATTATCTTCTCAGTTCCTGTCTGTCTGCCTGAAGCCCTATCTTAACGATCCTTCATTTCCCGTTTGGTTTTTTCATGAGTATGTCGAACACAAAAAGTGATGATGTAGTACTATTCAAAGAAATTAACTTTGATGTATTTAAGGTTTCACGTTATTGTCATGTTTGTTGTTTAAATCAGTTGAAATATTTAACTTATGATGAAGGGATTGATGTTTGAATGTTTTGGCCCGCAAGTTCTGCATTCTTCGAACTTGAGGATTTCTTTCTAAAAAGGAAGAGACAACTTCTTTTGCCTTTAAATGCTATTGAAACTGTAATAACGGTAACACGCTTGTCTTGTCATAGCTCTTTAGTTCAGGTCAAGGAGCTAGAAAAACTGAAACAGTTCATTCAGCACATTTCTTGCTTTCAATGATTCGGGTAGAACGTTTTAAATTTGCTTTGCAAGGCAGTTATTTTGTCTTCCTGTATGCAGAAAGGCGAGAATACATTGTGACGTTCCCGCATGAGTGGATTTTAACTCTCTAGAACACGATCATTATGCCCTCTGGTTATATCAGAGCTGTTGCCGAAAAGCATTCACTAATTGAAACGTTATAAAAACCAGACCTATTGCGTACTATATATTTTGTGCTTAAAACTGTGCACTGTAATATATTTTCTTTACATTATTTTAGAATCGTAGTCTGCGGTGCATGCTATTAACAGCAACAGTAAGTAACGCTCTTTTTCATACTGCCCCACACTTTTTACGATTTTTGAAAATCAAAGAAAAACGCTTGGTGGTAGGGCAACCATACGTCCAGGTTCAGCCAGGACAGTCCGGGATTTCGTGTTTTGTCCAGGCTAACGTCTGAGGTTTTATATTGTTCATTATCGATTATCGGCAAAGACTTGTAGAAATAATTGTAATTATAATACTATAATAATATAATTGAAATATTATATTATAGTTACTTATTGTTAATACTTTTAAATTGTACTTGCGATATATATTACTTTATGAGCTTAATAGTAATAACAATAAAATATGTCTTCTTTTCAAAAGATCGCATATTCGGTACCAGTAACAATGTTTATGGATATGGTTGAAGCGTCCGCGGTTAGCTTTTCAAAAACATTAAAACTAACTAACTCTATGGCTTATGCAGCTCGTAAGTTCATCACCGCAGTAACAAACGTTCGCCGTTGGATTCTATTGTGGGCAACATCAAGCCAGTTTTCATCACGAACACCTACTTCTCGAAGATCTCTTCTAATATTGTCCTCCTAACGACGTCTCGGTCTTCCCAATGGTCTCCTTCCATTCGGCCTTCCAACCAGGATAGAATATAATCTTCGTTTTTTCCCCATCCGCTACATGGCCTGCCCACCTTAGTCGTCGCGATTTCATTATTTTTACATCTGGTGAATCGTATAGTCCGTGGAGTTCTTCATTATGGAGCCTCTTCCATTCTCCAGTCATCTCTTCCCGTTTCGGCCCGTATATCTTTCTCAAAACCTTATTTTCAAACACTTCTAATGTATGTTCATCTGCTAGGGTGGGTCGTACTCCAACTTTCGTAACCGTAAAGTATTACCAGCAGAATAACCGTTATGTATATTTTCAATTTCAATTTCCTTGATATTAATCGCGATGTTAGGAGTTTCTGGACTGAATAGAAACATGCGTTGCCCGATACTAAGCAACTTTTTATTTCTTCCGTGGCCTCATTTATGCTTGTTACATATGCTCCCAGATATTTAAATTTGTGTACTTTCTCTGTGTTCTTATTCTTAACTGTTATGTACCTATTTCCGTTATTCCCTGTGTGTCGGCTTGTTATCATGTATTTTGTTTTATATATGTTGACCTATCTCATCGCACGCTTCTACTATAAGACAAGGTTGCTTTGTAGTGCATCTATATCGTCCCCTATTAAATCTACATCATCCGCGTATACAAACAGTTGATTCAAACCATTCAATGATAGTCCCTTTTTGTCCCCTTTAATTTTTAAAATCGCATATTCTAACGCAAAGTTAAACAGTAGTGGGGACAAGGCATCGCCTTGCTTCAATCCGTTGCGAATCTTGAAACTATCTGACATCACCGGTAATTATTACCTATCCGTACTTTGCTTATGGGGTCACTGAGATATCTTCACTAGTTGAACAAGTTTTTCAGAATCCCTAAACTTTTCCCTTTTGATTGAATCATATGCTTTCTTAAAATCAGTGAATAGCTGCTGAACCGTCCCATTGTATTCCCATTTCTTCTCCAAAATGTGTCTCAAGGCGAAAATCTGGTCCAACGTGGATCTATTTCTTCTAAATCCACATAGGTGATCTCCAATTATTTCATCTACGTATACACTTAGGCGTGTTAACATAATATTACTTAATATCTTGTAACAGGTTTCAAGTAACCAGATTCCGTGGTAATTATTGTAGTCCGATTTATCGCCTTTTTGTAAATCGGAACTATTAATGAGGTTTTCCATTTCTTTGGGGGCTTCTCCTTTCTCCATATAGCATTTATCAATTTATGTAGTTCCTTGATTAGTGCTGTTCCTCCTGCTTTACTTAATTCAGCTGGAATATTGTCTATTCCTGGTGATTTGAAAATTTTCAATTTCTTAACCGACATCGGGTTGGGAATCCACTGTTCTCCAGTATGGATTTCAAATTCTTGTTTGTTCCCCGTTGTGTAAATTAAGAATTTTGTCGAAATAACTTTTCCACACATCGACAATTTTAGTCGGATCCGCCTGAAGATCTCCACGTTCATTCTACACATTCCTAACCTTAACGAGTTTACCCCTTTGTATAAATCTCATATGTTATTTGTCTTGCAATTTTCCTCAATCTTCTGCGTCAGATATTCTCGTTTTTTTGTTTCTGAACCCGCGCGTGGCGTTTCGTTTCGCGTTACTGTAGTTCTTATTATTTGCTTAGCTTTTATTACTTAGCTATCGCTGCCTTGCTTGTTTTCGTTCCTCATGAATCTTAAGGCATTCTTCATGAAACCAAGGTTTGTTTCTTCTCACCTACACGTTCCTTTGCTGTGCTCTTAACTGTTTCACGAATTGACTCCCACATCTTACTTACATCAATTTCATTATTAATATCATCATTTTCTCTGAAGTATGGTATCCCTAAATACTGGAAAGTACGCTCAACTGCTTGTATGGTGAAAGTAGGCAGGTGCTTGTGAAACTCTGTGATATGAAGTTAAAAGTGTTTTCAAAAATTAAATTTAGCTGAGTTCAGGGATCGAAATGAAATTTTTCATGAAACGGAACGCTTTACCTTTGTTAACATGTTGTTATCCTTTTTTGTCAATGATTTTTACAATGACGAGACGGAACAGAACGGTTACAGGTATTCACTAACCGGAACGACGTTCCGATATGCTCCGGTCCATTTCGGGCCCTGGCTTGAGTTATTTGAGTGCCCAGCTAATGATGTCTTGTTTCTCTGGCTGTCAAATATCTGAGCTAAAAATGAATTATTTTAAAACCAGAGTTCCATTAGCACCATAGAGCCAGCCTACTTTCCAAAATTGCAATATTCCTGTTCATTTCTCTATAATTTTTAAAAACCGAAAAGAAAACGTTTGAGGCAGCATGAAAAGTAGCGTTAAACTGATTTTATGTACAAGGAGAAAATCTTCGGGAAGTGAGTATTCACATCAGAAAAAGAAATCCTTTGAAAGAAATAAAAAATATACTTTGTTTCGGAACTAATAGCACTTAAATGTGCAACAAGAGCAGCATCGTCACAAATGATGTAACACATCGACAGATAAAGACATCAAACGTCTTCGTTTAGCAAATGGCAAAATTGTACCCCAACAATATATATGATGAAGGTTTATGATTGAGCTTAGAGTGGATTCAAATGGGTGCATACAACGTTATATCAGTTCCTTGGTCAACAGTGAAATTGTTACGTGGGAAATCACCTTTATGCTGTAATTCTAGAACCACAAACGTACATTCTTGGATACAACTGTGATTGTGACATGGTGCAAACTAAATTCAATGAGCGGAATTCCACTCTGTTTGAGCGCAATATTTCATCTTTCGAGAACAGAAAGAGGAACCACTCTTTTATAGCGGATTTTCATCGGAGAAAAGATGAAAAATTTCCGCTCGAAAAGGAAGGGATCTGTGGTAGTCTCTTTTCGATGGGAACATAGACATAAGTTTTTGTAGATGAATTTCCATCTATTGAGATAAAATATTAATATTTTAAACATGAAAAGACGCAATGAAATGTAAAAAGATGCAAAAGGGAGCATTTATTAGTAAGTACTAAGAAAGAAAAGTAATGTACTTATGAATGAAAAATAGTAAAAAATAATTTAACCTCTCTGGGATTTGAACCCGCTATCATCCTGCCAGTTATCCAACACCTTATCCCCTCAGTCATCCGGCCAACTGTGGGAGTAACGCATTGCAAATGGTTTCTTTGGTCTCGTCAGATACGTAAGAACAGCGTTCAAAGATTTCTTGTATATATATCTTTCTCCTGACGTCTTCTGGTGTGTTTTTGTCACTGAGAAAAGTTTTTGAGGTGTTCAGTTGTCATTTTTAACTGAACGCGATAAATTTCACAATATGGCTTCGTCTTTCAATAACTTTCGCGGTTGCAAATCGCGGAGAACAAATTTCACTAGCAGCTATAATACAGTATGAACCACTCTAAAAAAATATGAGAAATCGATCATCGTGAACCACTATGAAAAGATAAGAAATGACTTTTTGAAGAATAAATTACATCCAACAAACATTGGAATTGCATCTTGAAATCACATTTTTGTATCCAAATATAGAGTGTTTCGTTGAAAACCACTCCTTTCAATTGAAAATTCCGTTCTGAAAGAGTGCTCCCTCATTCCGCTCTAAGAAGATGAAATATTTCACTCTTCCGAATTTAGTGTGTAAGTCGACACGACTTACATAATTATTTGTCGAGATATTACGTCACTTGTGATGTGGCTTGCCTCTATTTCACAAACTAGTTATAAGGAAAGTTTTTCTCTTCTTTTTGTGCGAATAATCATGTACCTAAATTCTGTCCTCATAATTTCTAACCATACTGTGTTAGTCTTTGTGATTTCTAATGCGTAGAAGTTGCTGTGAAATATCTCAAAAATGTATATAATACTAATAATGTTAACTACAAGGTAAAGAAAAGAACAACAAAACGAGGAGTTGATAACTGAAAACGTTGAATGTTATGAATGTTTGTTTCCCATTCCTTAACGAACTCTATTGTTTCACGCAATAAAAACGTTACACAAGCGCAGGTGCAATAAAAGAATTGACGCATCTGGAACAAAACTTTAAGTAATATAAGGAAAGAGCACATACGGTAAGTGTTTTTCCTACTCCATTTTTCTTCTTTTATATAGATGGATGGATGTCTGTTTTGGGCTGCAGTCCTCTTTGCTGTATGTCACAGTTTTAATTAACGCGTTTTGCAGTATTCAGGGCTCGAAATGGACCGGAGCAGACCGGAACGCCGTTCCGGTTCGTGAATGTCTGGAACCTTCCTGTTCCGTCTTGTCAATATGGTAATCATAGGCAAACAAGGACAAAAGCTTGTTAACAAAGGTAAAGCTTTCCGTTTCGTGAAAATTTACGTTTCGGGTTTTGTGAGTATATTGTAGCGCTCTGTGAAGTTAGATAAAAGCTAGACACTTATAATTATTAAGATAGGAAAGAATAAAGAAAGATAGGAAAAGAAAACAGTGAAAATAGAGAAATAGAAGTAGGTTAATAGCCTATTTACGAAGTCATCATTATTTTCAACATGGCAGAATTTCCAGTTCCCAAATTGAGCGAATATTACTAAATGTAAAAAAAGGAAGGAAGGATGGGTGGCCACATTTTGTGATTTTTTTATGTGTGAGTTTCTTATTTCTTGGGACTTATAATTTTGTAAGGTAAATATTTTGTAAAAGTAAATTGCCGTATATGAATATTGTAAATATTTAAAAAGTTTAGAGAATGCGAATGAAATGTTAGAAGCCGCGGTGGCTCACAAGCAAACATACAAAACATATTGATACAAAACAGAAAAAAAAGTTCTAAATTTCTTTCTTTGATCCTGTTTAGAATGTCAAAATATGGGCACATGCAAATTTTGGCAACTCGAGCGCAATTACTATCGGAGATATCAATGATGTAATAGTCAGATTTTTGTTTCTGAAGAGTGAAGAAATAGTGTGGAAATATCTATATATTGTAAAATGCTGAAAGAAATGAAAATCAAGTACATAGTAATGGGTACTGGGCAGAAGTCGCTTACCTGTTGGAGGATATGTTCTTTACGGGCACCATATTGAATCTCAGTTGTTTTTCTTAAATGCGAAGGGGGTCGTGTAATATGTCATTCTGGGCTATAATTTACGGGAAACACGTTTCTAAAGTCAGTTTTGTCGTAAATGTATTATTGTGAGAGATAATGGTATGTAACATTAGTATGGTCTAACAATGAAATAGCCTGAAAACACAATTTTGTGTTGAAATAATGAAGGAATTGTAAACTAAATGCATGCAAATGTATATCGATGTTGCACTTTAATCAAGAACAATTAAAACTTGGTCATGGTGTCCATCTTTAATTCAGATGAATCCATAAGAAACTGGGCTTCCTTTTTTCGATACATTATAGAGGAAGAGCACCAAACTCGGGCCCCGGTCCCTAAAGCGAGCCCCCTGTATTCCTGCCTTGGATGTAGGTGTAGCGGGATGGCAATACGTGGGGGTGATAGTTTACGTCATTCTCACATGGAGGGGTAGCGTTTTTGTAGATTAATGCATGCATCACGTGCCAATCAGCTCGTGAGTGATGTTTGTGGTGGTGAAAGTTTTTCGACTCCCATGTTCCATTGTTTGTGTACTGTGCGAAATTGATAGGTAAGTGTATAACTCTTTACGTATGTAATTCGAAGTAAGTGGCGTACCTTATCACGTAATTGGTAAGTAGCTGAAGAGTATGCATAAGTATTTGAAGGACTTGTAAAAATAAACACGTGCGGCCCTAAAGTGGGCCCCCTTCTGTTATATGGTAACAAGCACATAATGTTTTCTCCCAAATGCGTATCATGGAATTGTGACTGTTACAGGTTCCGATGGGATACTGATGGAGAAAACAAGAAAAAACCTTAGATCATGGAATCAAAACAACATGGCCAAAGCCATAGATGCAATACGGAAGAAAAGGATGGGCTTGAAAAAAGCAAGTAAGACATATAAAGTTCCCAGATCAACTCTTCAGAGATTATAGCTAAGGAAAAATATGGAAATCAACTCATGGCTACTGCAACGAAGTAAACTTTGAGTCCGATGTGTCATGTGTTCGTTGTGGGCCCATGTAGAATGGGGGGGGGGGGGGGCTGACAACGACGTTTGGATTTGTGATTTCTGTCAGTAACATGACTCTTATTTCAAGTCTGGTTCTGAACTGTTTTCGATTTTTTTTATTTGAAACTTTTCCTTGCATTCAACAGTGCGTTAGTTTGTCCAAATATTTTATCTCACATATTCGATAATTACCTTTGAGTTTTCAAATTTATTTTTAATAAATTGTGTTTAACATTCGTAAAAGATTTTAGTTTATTCCTAAGTCTTCCATGTCTCTGTTCTTCAGCGTATATCACTACAAAATTATTTTGTTCTTTCCGTATTGTACGAAATTTAATGGGGCCCACTTTTGGAACATTTTTTTTCAATGTGAAAAATGCTGTCTCGTTGAAAAAACATATTTTTGACAACCCATTTATTTTCTGATTATTATGGGAGGAGACATGCACAGAGGCTATAAGGGTGTCATGTTACTCCCACCCTTAATGATATTCATTTTGTCTTGATAGTTTCTCGGATATAAGGCAAAAACAAAATGGGGGCCCACTTTTGGTGCTTTTCCTCTACTAAATAGAAATTATAGGATATACTTTTATGAACATTCACATAAGATAAACAATAAGTTTGTCCAGCACAGAGCTATAGTCGAGGGTATACGGAAGTATACGCCCTATACCCTCTGGTTAACTTTACACATTAGCGTATACCTTCTGCTAAGATGCGTATACCATCTACTTTTATTTCATTTATTTATTTAATTTTGATATTACTCCGGTGAGCCGTGAAATTATTTATGTCAAATATTTTTTATTCCATGTGATCGGGAACAAGATGTTGGGAAGGGGAAGAGCACATGATGTGCGTCAGTATTTTGTCGTTACCTGCTGAATACAATAATAATTTTGTAGAAATGTCCACATAATGTACAGGTAATTTGAGCAGAATTTTTGTTAGCTAGGTTACTCTCTTTATGTAGGTCTTGAGTAATATGATCTTTGACTTACGTTTTCAAAACCAAACTTCAAGTCTGACTTTCGGATGCACTAAGAAATATTCCTTCGTTCACAAGTCTCCTGTAATATAAAATCACGCGTGCGGCAGGGCTTAGGCTGGTATAGATTTCGCGGCTTCTGGTTAGTTATCTCATTTTGATATTGCAGTTGGGATGAAATGATTTAAATAAGTTATCGATATAAATAGTGTATGACAGTCCAGTGATTTATCCATACCACAACTTTTAACCATCTCTAAATAATAAATTGCTTCGTAGAAAGAGCAGTAGAATAGGCAATGTATTTACAGGTATCACCCTAAATCAGTCAGTCCCTTATTTGAAATTTTCTGTAAACCGTGTTCCCATCCATGTGTGTAGTAGGGGTGTTCGGCATTCCGGAATATAATTGAGAACACTGGAATAACAATTTCTGCGATTTCGGAAAGTCGGAACACCGGAATTTTGGAATTTCGGAATGTCGAGCATCGTCACCAAATGGTAGAAAAGAACGGTTCACCACCAACAGACAGATCGACAAGACATGTTATGTTCACAACAGTTAAAACTTTCAGGATAGTATGTAATACAATTTAAAGAATTCTTACGGTGAACGCCTGAACCTGAAATGCCTAAGAGCATTAAATAAAATTCAGATTCTTGTGTTCAAATTCTATTTCAGAATTTCGGAAAGTCGGAATTCCAAATTATGAATTTGAATTTAAGCCTTTAGCCTATAGGCTTTAGGCAAATTTGGCTCAGACCGGATGGGTGGTGATGAGAGATTGGTGGAATGGGGAAAGTAGGAAGAAACAGGAGAGCACGGAGAAAACCCACGCACACGTGTTTGTCCACTACAAAACCCACATAGCGCGGTCAGGGATTGAAGCGACGACCTCAAGCGCTAGAGCCGAACCCTTTAGCATTGAACCACTACGGATTTGGGAATTCCGGAATTGACTTTGGACTTCCGAACACCCCTTGTGTAGATCCTTTCCATACCATGGTTCATCAATCCCCTAGTATGGGAAACAAAAAAAAAAGATATTCATTCTTTTTTTATACAAAGTATTATCCCATTACTTAGCGGCTGCGATTGAAGAAAACCCACTTCTGAGGATGGGAGGACGCGAATTTAGAATTTGATTCTCAGTGTATTAAAGTGTGAGAATTAAAATTGGGTGTAACTTTATCAATGTTTCATTTTCTTAATAAATAGTGCAACCGAATTTAGGGTTCCCACAGTGCTCGAAGTGGGTTACAAAAGGGTTAGAACAGTTGCAGAAGTAGGATAGAAAAGGTAAGGGCACGCTTGCACCTAGGGGCTGCGATTGCCTATTGACAGTAAAGGCTATAAGTTCCCAGTAATAAAAAAGGTAGGGGTACGCAAAATCCAAAATGAAAAAGTTAAGGACACGGTGTGCCCACTCGACATTCCCCCCTTTCCCCCAGCACCCACACTTCGAGCACTGGGTTCACATTAACTACATTAAAAAAAAAAGTAGATAGGAATTGCTACAGATGAACCATAATAGTAGATTACTAGTTTGCAAACACGAAAGTTTCAACGTCTCGGTTTCCTTTTTTTGTATAGTACATTTTGTTAATCAGAACAGGAAAATTTGTGTCTTCCTAGGAGATCGACTCTTAACAATCATCAAGCTTGACTGACATGCAGGAAAAACATGAGAAAAACAGATCTTAGGGTCATCGCGTTTGTTTATTTCCAATCCAGTTTTGGTCAAGGAATCAAATCGAATAATGTTTTCGTATGTGGACGTGAATTAGTATGTCTGAAATGAATCTGTTGGAAAATTTTAGAATTTTTTTTCATGATGATTTCTTTAAAAGATTATCACTTAAGAAATACATATCTACATGAAATTATAAACACATCTAGATGTAGATGTAATTGTAATTTATTTCAGTAGTTTCAGTGATTGCCTGCGAGTGAAAGGAAGTAGAATCAAAGGAATAATACATGAGAAAATTCCTGTTCGTCCCCCCTCCACATCGGTTGCTTGCACATAGGTTGTTTGACAAATGAGTGGGGAGGTGGAAATTTGACCTTGAAAACTATGTGGTTTGCTTCACATACTTCCTGGAATATTATTAATGTTTGTTATGTAGCCTATAATATAAAATGTGATAGGATGTTGAAATTAACAAGATACTTAGTTGGAAGATCACTTTTTGTTCACGGTTTGAAGATAAATACAGTATACACATTTAATTTAAACAGGAAATGTGATTGAAGAACTACGGATTGATATGTGATAATGTTCACTACAGTTGGTGTTGTAGGATCTCAGTATGCCAACCAAGAAGTTAATGGAACATGGTAGTGAAAGAAAAATGAGTATAATATTTTCAGATACACGTTTTACAGTTTTTTGTACAGCGTGAAGCTTTTATCGTTGCTTTTGCGTTAACTTGAATGCCCATTGTTGAACCGTTCGCAACTCCCATTAAATGAAATGATGGGTCTACAAAAAGTTTGTTTCTTCCCAATGACAGACAGGTACCTAGTTTCTGGTTCAGATCACGTACAGGATATTTCTACACTGTTGGTAATGTGAAGTACTTATTAAACTTACCTAGAATAGCATTGTACTATTCTACCAAGAAATAATTGGGATTTTGACACTTCGTGGAAGGGACGTGGGCCTACTCTGTCCTTGGTCTAGTAGGGAAGGATCGACACTCAGGAAGTGGCTTGACTGACATGTTCGAGTTTTTCAATCACTCTTGGTGAGTACTTTGAAGTAAGGTCAATATTTCTCCTCTTTTCCCACGGAGTATGGATGTAGACAATTCCGTCGAGAACAACGACGGTTCCCATGGCTCAGCATCTTGCAGTCCGGTCCCCTTTTATCGTATCACGACAAAAGAGCAAAAACAAAATGAGCGAATGACAAAAAGAGCGCATTGTATAAAGGGCGAAATACAAAGAGAGCGAAACGTAGAAATATATAAAAAGACAAATGCATGTAGGTATGTAGCATTTTCGACAACGGCATTTTCACAAGGACTTCGACCGGGTTGTGCGGTAGAGGAGGATTTTATCACGAATATAACAGGTACGCGATAATTTGAGTGTGATATATAATATATGTTAAATTTTATAATTGCCTATTTGTATCGATGAAACCTCACTGAAATACCCCTTTATTATGAAATATTCGTTGTACTAGTTATTATAGTGATAATCAATATTTCTTTTTCTGTCGTCTTCGAATATTTAAACCCAATTGTATTGTTCATGTCTTCTGTACTTCAAGTGCAAGGGAAAATATTCCCACTTCTAACAGTTTCGAAGTTGAACTGTAAAAAAAAAAATCAAACTATTAGGCGAGATAGAAAACATAATAGATTCGTTGGGTTTGTCACTAGTAATTAAATAATATATAGTACGTTAAGATCCTACATTATTAACACAATGGCTTATACTAGTATATAGATATTGCTGTAAATGTTTTGAAGATTTTAAATCGAGCTATGAATCTCATAACACTTTATAGATATAGAAGTTAATGTAGCTCATAAATTGCGTTCTATATTTGCTTATTAGTGTGTACTACAGCATGTGCACGAAGCAAAAGGCTGTACAACGGCGTAAATAGGTTCTGTATGTAAACAGTTAATTTACTATGCTATTTTCAACGTAAAGTAACCAACTCTAAGCTAACCTGGCGAGAAGTTATTAATGTTTGCAAAACCACTTCTACCTTCTGCAAATCTAATGCATATTCGTCTGTAGTCTCGAGTCATTTGGGAAATGAGAATAGTGGCAAATTGCATTACGAAATTGTAATGGGAGACTTCAGTGCGAAAGTAGAAACCAAGCTGAGCAGTGACACGAAAGTTGGAAACTTTGGATTTGGCAAAAGAAACAAGAGAAGAGAGAAGTTAGTTGAATTCTCAGAAGCCCACAGACTATTCATTTTCAATAATTTTTTCAAGAAACCGCCCCAGAGGAAGTGGACATGGAAAGGCCCAAATGGGACCAAAAACGAAATAGACTACGTTCTATCGAATAACAGGGAAATTCTGCAATACGTGTCTGTTCTGAACAGTTTCAAAGTCTCGAGTGATCATAGGATGGTGAGATGTAAGCTGGAACTAAATACTAGACTTGAGAGAAAGAAGCTTATCAGAGGAAAACCGCCACTTCTAGATCTGGAAAATCTAGGAAAATACAGACAGACATTCGAGATAAAACTAAGCAACAGATTCAGCGCCTTGGAAGAGTTAGAGGATGAAGAAGACATCAATAGCAGAAATAAAATACTAACCGAGATAATAAGAGAGACAGCCAAGAAAATAAAAGACACCAGAAAGATCTCAGAAGAAACTAAGCTCTTGATGAAGAAAAGAAAGAAAATGAATGAAGAGGAAAATTACATAAAGAGAATTGAATATATAGAACTAAATAAAACCGTAAGGAAGAAAATAAGAGAGGATGTAGGAGAATATAACGAAAATCTTGTAAGAAATACAATCGAGGAAAACAAGAGCTTGAAGAAAATCAAACAGCAGCTCATGATAGGAAAAAAGCAAATAATTGCAGTTAAGAGACCAGACGGGACCGTAACACGAAATAAGGAAGCAATTATAAAAATATTTGAAAATTTCTACAGAGAATTGTACTACTCCGAAGAAGAGCTAGGAAATTAAGGCTCAGAAGAAAATGATATAGATGTCCAGACGTAATGAAAGATTAAGTGGATAAAGTACTTCGAGGGGTGAAGAACGAAAAATCGCCATTAGAAGATGGACTCATAGCAGAGATGTTTAAATGGGAAGGGGGTGAAAAGATGAAAGAGGGACTTGCGAAATTATTCTCAATGTGCCTAAGGGAGAGAGAAATACCCTCAAGTTGGAATAATGCTGTTATAATTTTGTTGTACAAGAAAGGGGACAAAGAACGCGTCGAAATCTACAGAAAAATTAGTTTACTGTCAGTTCTATAATAAAAAGTTCACCAAATTTATTTTGAATCGTATTGAACGGGGCTTGGATTTTTACCAGTGATGGGAACAAGCCGAATTTCGTCGTGGATTTAGCACAATGAACCACATATAAATATTGAATTAAGTTATGGAAAGGACTAATGAATATGAACTACTGTGTTTGGAATTACTAGATTTTGAAAAAGCTTTCAATTCGGTCTCCTTGGCAGCAGTACTTAAATCTCTTGAACATCAAGGCATCGAAAATGCGCACATCAAGCTACTGTGAAACATTTATTCGACTGCCACATCTGTCATTAGACTACATCAGGAAAGTGAAAAAATTGAAGTTGGAAAAGGGGTAAGGCAAGGAGATTCAATTTCTCCAAAACTGTTTTGTGCGGTCGTGGAGAGTGTGTTCCAAAATTTAAACTGGGATGAAGTTGGAATTAAAATTAATGGCGAATATCTTCATCACCTACGGTTCGCTGTTGATATAGTTCTGTTTGCTTCAAGTGCAGAACTACAAACCAGAATGGAAGAACTGAGTAATGAGATTTCGAAAATAGGCCTTAAAATGAATTTAAGTAAAACAAAAGTTATATTCAATCAACATGCTGCAAAGAGGGAAATAAAGATTAGCGGAGAGACAATAGTCATAGTTGATGAGTATGTTTACCTAGGCCAGCTCAAAACATCAAATGCCAAGTTGACTGATGAAATAAATAGATGATGTAAAATAGCGTGGAGTTCGTTTGGAAGACTACACTTTATTTTCAAGAGCAAACTACCAATGGGTCTGAAGTGTAAAGTTCACTTGTCTTACCCGTGATGATGTACGGCTGTGAAACTTGGACATTGAATGAGCAAACGACTCAAAGATTGAGAGCAATCTTCAAGACATTCACACACAAAGAGCAATTGAGATATTCATGCTAGGTATAACTAGGAGGGATAGGAAGACAAGTGACTGGATTCGCGCACAAACCAGGGTAGAGGATGTAAGATCAAGACTGCGAAGAAGATGAAGTGGAAATGGGCCGGTCACATAGCTAGACGAACAGATTGAAGGTGGACGACAAAAAATTACTGCATTCGATTCCTAGAGAAAAGAAACGATCGAGACGACGTCCAAATGGAA
Source organism: Lepisma saccharinum (assembly GCA_022664845.1). Taxonomy (NCBI): domain Eukaryota; kingdom Metazoa; phylum Arthropoda; class Insecta; order Zygentoma; family Lepismatidae; genus Lepisma; species Lepisma saccharinum. The sequence continues at coordinate 48,935 of JAGDQP010006611.1, read as the reverse complement.
GATGGGTAGATGAAATCAAGCGTTTTTCAGGAGCTACATGGATGAGGATACCAGCAGACCGAGATATGTGGAAAGAAAATGGGGAGGTCTTCATCCAACAGTGGGTATAAAACTTTTGAATATGATGATGATACATATGCATTTATGTATAAGTATAATTCATAGTCATATTCAAATCCACTACTGGATGAGGCCTTTCCCGAAGTTAGGAATTGGTCTACTGCTACCACGCTGACCAGACGTGCTTGGATTGGGAGAGGAGAGCCGAAGCTCTCAACTGTGATCGCCACTGTCTTTTATTCACAGGAGCTCCCCAATTGTCCTCACAATGCTGGATAACTTTTAATAGAAAAACGTGCATTTTTCAGAGGATTAGAACCTTTAAAAACATTTATCTTGCATTGGATTTTCTTTTTAATGAGTGTAGAATGAACTTTAGAAAAGTTTTCATTTTTAAAAATTGCAATTAAATCCATAATTCAGTTCATTTATGCGCTCTTGATAAGCAAATCACGCATTACTTAACAAGAGCAATTCACATGTGATGTGACACGGGAAATAAAGCACTTAGATTCAGCCATACAATAAACTGTCCACTGTTTTGTGTCCATAATAAACGGTTAGATTCATTTTTTCTTACATCGCATTTCGTCTCGTGTTTTGAAAAAAGGAGAAAAGGAGAAATAAGCTACTATATTAACCGAGGAATATTTCTTGCGGTTTGTTTATTAAGATAAACTCCTTTCTTTATTTGTAATTTTATACTTTTAGCTATTATTTCGAACTAATATGCGCTAATAGTTTCCAGTGGATGAAAAAGAACGAGCTACGAACATTTGCATTTATTTACACGTATAGCAATACCGTAATTATTGAGCCATGCGTGTGAATAACAAAAAGTATATTGATTTATATTATTCAAAAGTATATTAATTTATACTTAAAGCTTACATGCTGTTTCGGATGCTAATTAGAATTCGAACAATAATAAAAACAAATTAAATAATTAATGAAATCCAACGTGACATCTTAGATTCTAAAGAAAATACAAAGCAGTGAAGCACAGGAGAGAATGAAATCTAACATCTTATTTCAATAAGGATGATAGGATGTAGGATATATATGGAAAGTACTAAAGCAAGAAACGAAGGATTTTTTTTTTATAAAGAATTTGTTGGGATCAAGAAATGTAAAAATACTTCAGTTCGGATTTCTTTTAAAGTTCTTTTCTGAGTGACAACAGATGCAGATGAATGGTTGGAGAAGTTGTTACTCGGATAGGCTTTGAAAAATTAAAACCTCTTAGAATGGAATCTGTAACATCGTTTATTGGCTTATTTTGATCGTGAAACAACCATATCATGTGTGTGGATATTTCTGTCTATGTTTCTGGAAACTACAAGGTTGGTGACTACTGAAAATATTCTTATTAAGACTTCTGTATAAACTAAACAAAGCCATGTTTCCAAGATTTGCACGTAGCTAATTTTGCACTACGTTTAAATATTGAAAAATAAGCTGACTGTGATCAAGAGGTTAAAGAAAAGAACAAAGGGGGAAAAAGAAAGAAAATAATAACTACATTACGTAATGTGTTCTAAAAACAATAAGACTCATGCCGATCAAACTTGGTAAAGCTAAATTTTGCGAATATAACAAACGTAAATATTTGCATTATTCCTTGTTAAGCAGTGGGAGTCGACGAAAGGAAAACACCTATTGTTTCTTTTTAGTGAGTAATAGCTAGGATTTCTGTTCATATAACTTCCAGAAATAATATGCAACCTTCGTAACAATTGCATGACTGTAAGCTTGAGTATGTCAGCGATAAATATTTCCAAATAATGTAATACGTACCTAGTTGGTCATATTAGGAAGTAACCTAAGAAGTTACCTATTATGAATATTCTATGGTCTGATTCACTGTTTAGTAACGAATAACCAAACACAAGAAATACGATATTTTATTCTGAGCGGAATGTTTTCAGATAAAGCTCTACCAGTAGCAATTTCTAACAACCATAAGTCAATTCTGATTATTTCTGAGTCACAGTTTTACAATATTTGCTGCTTTTTTTTTTTGTTTTTGTTTTTTCGAATCCCCTGTTTTGAATGTGTATTTGTAATTTGGTATAGTTGAACTAGTTCGTTTGCCAACATTAGTTGATTTGTGCTAGTCACGGATTTCAAGTTATTGTCAATAATAATAATAATAATAATAATAATAGAAAAAAGTAATAACCTTTCCTAAAAAATTGGGAATTACGTAGCTCGAAGGGGCTTTTATAGTCATCTTTGACGATCAGAGATTTTAAACAATTGTTTTAATACGTTTTAACGTCCGAGTAACAACTCCTGCAGAAACTTGGACTCCGAGTAATGTTACATGCTGTAACGTGAAAGAAAGTGGAAATTACGAATACATTTCGGGAGTGTCGGTATTATTTTTATCCAGTGGAATTATTTTACAAACAATTGTGGGATTGAACCCACTATAAGCAGTTTATCGTGTAGCAGAAATACACAACCAATCTCAAGAGTTATTTGGATGCTTGATGGTCCAATGGAAAGCAAAGAAATGTTATTATGTTAGCAGACGATAAGCGTGCACAGAGATAATCCTTACGGAATTTGATGGGATTAAGTTACTCTATGGTAATGAAAGGTGATCAGGAAAGTTATTAGATTCTGATAAGATGCGAAGATGTAGTTAAAGTTACTACACTACACTTACAGATGTGTAGTTGTTGTATGGATACTACACCAACGGGTTACTTCGTACTCTGCTAGAGATAGTTGTAAATGAATTTGTATGGTTGCTGTAATATTTCCACACTTTCTTGACCATTCGTTCCAAGTTTGACACGAGATTTAATTATCACACACCAGTGGCGTACTTTCATAGACACATCTATCGGTACATCATCCGTCATGATGAAATGTACGAAAGTCTTCCACTCGCTGTGACCTATGAAGACTGGTGCAATCTAATTGCAGAATAAGACACGTCTATGTTTGGGCTTGACACGAATCAACACAGCGGTGCCACATCGACTTCCTGGAAATTAACAAAGAAACGAACTCCTTGCTTTTCAGTCAGCCCTCGTATAACCTAATGTATCCTATCTCGTTATGCAAGCCACACGACAGATCCTTTGCTCTGGATTGCGTACGAAAGGAGGAAGGATATGGTACTTTGCCATCTCGGCATTCTTCAGCTAGTAAGAAACTGTTAAGCAATCCAAACTAGAACAAAAATATAAAAATGTCAGTATCACAGTTGTTTGTTTGTTTTAGTTGCAGTGAACTTCATAAACGATCTTTTAAGCACATGACCTATAGTTTATTGTGTGGTTTCTTAACCGCTGCGTTAAATTAATGTAACCATGTTTGAATCCGCGGCCACGTGTTTAACTATTGAAGCAACCAAGACCCTTCCTTTTTCGCCTTTTTCAGTTTAAATTTCCTTACTCTAAGTTGAGTTTATTTAGTTTACGGTTTAGGAATCAGTTCTGTAAAGATTGGATTGGATAACAGGTTTGCCAATTTCGTGTCACGTCAGACAAATATCGGGATACAAAACGAAGAATACCTTGTTGCTCCTTTCCCAATGGTGTACTTATTGAGAAACGTCATGGTTCATGTCTCAAGATGAGAACAGACCAGAAATGTAATTTAAATATAGTCAATAGTCATGAACATAGAAACCATAAACATAAACTGGGACCAGAATGATAGCGTGGTAAATGGAAAAGGGATAGGCACGCAAAAGAGTAAATTCATATATTATTTCCTTTTAAAAAATAAACCACCTTCCAAAATTTCATTGAATTGTAAGAAACCATGGAGTCAATGGTAAAGAAAACTTAATATATTAACTTACTCTTTTGGGTGCTTATCTCTTTTCCATTTTTCTATCCCCTTTTCATAATCAAATCCTTTCTTATATACTTCCCAAAGAACACAACTGCCGTGTGGGTTGCATAAGGAGATAGGAGTCGCAGTTACTATAGAATAGTTCTTAAATGCTGGGGAGGGGTCTATCTTTTCGTCTACCCCTTTGCATGTATACCTATGTCTGTATCTATTGTTTTCAAGTACTGATAAGCTTTAAAAATATAAACAAGAGTAGCACATAAAACATTCAGATTTACCAAATTGACGCAAATACCTGTGCAACTTCTGTACTTACTCAGTCTCATTCCTCTTCCTGCTTTGGTCTTCGGCACGAGTTTGTATGTTTTGAAACCAAGCTGCCTCCTGAATGGTGTCGTCATAGACATCATAGTTCGCCGGTGAAACTTCCGGCAGCATTTCCTGACAGAAACAGTACTCTTGAAAAGATTTTATTTAAGACCTTTAGGCAACTTTGACTCAGCCCAAATGGTTGATGATTGAAGAATTGGTGGAAAGTGGGAGGAAGCGGAAAAATCCCGAGAAAACCCACACAAACTGTGTTTGTTCACCACAAAGTCCACATGGCACGAGCCGGGATCGAACCGAGGACTCAGCCACGGTACTCAGTGAATTAGACTCCGTACATAACATGCATTCTACAATGATTTTCTGTCACGGGCAGTCCGTCAGCACTTCGTATGACCAGTAAGTAAGATCGATGATTCACTGAGTGCGAGGTTTGCTCTCTCATTCGATTTTTTTTTTTTAATCTGAAAGACGGAATATACGTGATGATTATTGGATTGTGTGTTGTGTACGGAGAGCAGTTCATAAGTAAGTTACCGTTTATGTGTGGAAATTTTGTCGAAAATTCTATGAAGGAAGGTGCAGTTTCGTTTGTGCGATTGGCGCATACGAAGATCGCATTCAGCGAACGCGAGCGACGGAAGCATGCAGTGGGGTAGTTTGGTTTATGCGCTTACGCGCGCGCGACGCCGTATTATCTTTGATACATTTATATGATTTACTTTTCGCGCAGTACAAGTTTAAGATTTTTCTGTAAACAATATTTCTTACAGTAACAAAATTTTAGACGTGATTACAAACAACTATAATAATAATATAAACAACACTTCAAATTAAACTCAACTTTCATTCAGTTTAAAACAATAATGTTACTTCGATTTGCTTGTATACTTTGCTGCCATCTATTGAAGACCAAACGTACTACATGTTTGCATGTATTCTCTTTCTTTCGGGGTTTACCAACAATTTCAGAGCATTTTCGTCCAATTCTTAACGTAGCTTTCAATCCTCATCTCTGCTGAAGTTCATATTTGGCACAAAATACTCAAGATTCAATGAAAACACGAATGTAAACTGCGCATAATACCATGCAACGCTTGCGACTGTTGCAGCTTGACTGCTCTCCGAAGGAGTCGTTGCAACAGTTGCTAGCGAAACCATGCGTCCAACGCGCAAACCAAACCGCCTTCACTGATTTCCCTTCGACGTGTCAATGCAGTGGCGCGTGCAGCAGTTGCATGCGATCTTCGTATGCGCCAATCGCTCAAACGAAACTGCACCTTTAAGGTGCAGTTTCGTTTAGGCGATGGTCGTATGCAATGACCGCATTCAGTGAATACGTGCAACGGAAGCATGTAGTGGGGTAGTTTCCTTTGTGCATATAGCGCGTGCGCGACGCCATAGTATATCTATACAGTCATATGATTTACTTTTCGTGCATTACAAGTTTTAAGATCTTTCTGTAAACAACATTTTTACAGTTTCAGAATTTTAGACATGATTGCAAACAACTATAAAAATAATATAAACAGCATTTTAAATTAAACTCAACTTTCGTTCAATATCAAACAATACTGTTACTTCAAGCTGCTGTAGTACTCTGCTGCCATCTATTGAGCTCCAAACATACTACATCTGTGTATGCATTCTCGTTATTTCGGATTTTACCAACAATTTTATAGTATTTTCGTGCATTCTTGACGTAGCTTTTCATTCTCATATCTGCTGAAGTTCATATTTGGCACAAAATAGTTCCAAATTCAAAGAAAACACGAATAAAAACTGCTCAACACTCTACAACGCATGCGATAGCTGCAGCTTGACTGCTCTCCGAAGGAGTCGTTGCAACAGTTGCTAGCGACACCATGCGTCCGACGCGCAAACCAAACCGGCTTCACTGATTTCCATTCAACGTGTCAATGCAGTGGCGCGTGCAGTAGTTGCTTGCGATCTTCGTATGCGAAAATCGCACAAACAAAACTGCACCTTTAGGCTTGCAATTCAGGCGGCAACTGCCTTTTAGGAGGAACATCTTATACAAAACGAGGAAGAACATCTTTTACAAAACGAAGAAGTTACATCAAAGTCGGTGCAACCAATAACCATTCAGAATCTGTACAGGAACAAACATTTTTTTTTAACATACGCGTCAAATTGAGGAACCTCGTTGAAGACTGATTTAAAAACAATAAGAGGATTTATGCGATATCGAAATCCAGTTAATTCTATAGATTAACAAGTTTCAAATATTATTATTATTATTATCACTTCGGAGTTTCACGCAATAAAATATTTGCTGCAACTCGAGCGACTGCAGTGCTGGTAGTAAATCTTGGGTAATCTCTTGAAGACACTGACAATTAATAGAAAACTTATCAAACGATAAACAGCACTGCAAGGAATTCTTAGTGTCACGTGAAAGAAGATTCAAGGTTCAGGTCACGATAGAATGTGAAGTGTGATGATATACTGCTGATTACACGTACTTTCCAACACAGCTTGGCTAGTATACCAATAGAAGAAAAAGCGTGGGCGAGTTAGATTCAGCCAAGACTGTTTATGTGTAAAAAGTCTTTGGATTCAACGACAAATATTGGGTTGGTGCTAATGAAATGTCCGCCCCAGGTGCGTCATGTCCAAATGAAAAAAAAAAAAAAACTACATTACTTGGTTAATCAAAGTAGTCCCCGTCTACGTCCACACACTGTTTTGGATTCCGTGGCGAGAGAAGTCTGATGCGAAGAAATCCTCATCTGCATGTTACACCGCCCGATCATTAGGGAAGGTCTTCCCTGCCAAGAAGTGAACTAAATTCCGGAAAAGGTGGTAGTCAGTGAGAGAGAGATCGAGGGAATACTGCAATTCATGGGGAGCCTGCACCGTTCTTTGCGTGACGTGTGAGCGGGAGTTACGCGACATATAGACACCATGTCTTTTGACCATTGCTGGATGCTTTCGGACAAGTTTGCGGTGCATTTAATGGAGTTCAGCACTGTAACCATAGACCTCATAATAGAGGTGTATGCTGTAACGATCTGCAGTCATAGTTTCACCTCGTCTGAGAAAGACATGATCGATCACTCCAACCATAGACGATCATACTAGCAGCAACACCTTCCGTGGGTGGAGAGGTGGTTTAGGACACCGTCCTGGACGTTGATCACGATCCAACTATTGTCATGACCGTTTACGATTGTCATAGCAGATCCATTTATCATTTCAAGTGTCAATCCGATGTAGAAAACATTCCCGCTTATTCCTTACACTCAAAAACTGCACACCTTGGTCGGAGTCAACTCATGCGGCACCCAAACCGATAGTACGGAGCCGCCGACTGATAGTGGTTTGCTGTATGTCTAACTTGTCTGCAATGTCGCGAACTCTTTCCCAAGGGTCCGCTTTCACGTATTTCTGAGCAACTCATCCGAACATGATGTTGGTCGGTGCCCACGGTGCTCATTTTGCAGTGTCTCACCGGAACGAAATTTGACAAACCAACGGCGAAATTTCATTCGTCATTCCTGTCCCAAATGCAGTGTTAATGTTTTTTGCGACTTGCTGTGTAAATGCCCAAGTTTGAATTCATAAAGAAACATCAGTCGCAGTTGTGTATTCTCCCCGGTTTCAATGTCATACTACCTTGTTCAACAATACACTACCCCCTGACTGCCTGGATACCCCAGCCTATTCGCTGAAAGTATACAGAGTTTGTGACGTTAGATTCGTGACCTCAGTCGATCCTTGTGTTATGTTGCTGAGGTGTGTTTCCCACCAGTTGTCAAGCTGTCATTTCATTCGCACCAACCGATTATTATTCGAATAACACAGAGTGAGAAAAGTATGTTGTGAGCCGATGATGGTTTGCAGTTGTCTTCCTCTCCCACCAGATGAAAATGATTCTAACATCGAAATAACGGCTTATACAGTTTTAAGTGGATTCGGAACCACCGCATTCTGTGGTCATCGACGATCCTAGTATCTTTTTATCGAAGCGATGAGCGTATCCGCTCACAATGCCTTAATTCGATTGGTTGAGGTTGGTTAATTGGATTCTAATCGTGCATAGGTTGGTCATTTTGAGAATTTTTTAGATTTTCTCCTTGGCGTCACCAGGTAACTTTCTGACCATCTCCTTCTCCGTCATTTGCTCCGGCGGTTTGTTCACCGTGCGAGAACAGAAGATTTGGAACCGCTGCCAGTGAATGAAGTAATTTCCGTTTCAGTCGTGTACTGATAAACGAGGTAACGGTGACGAATTTACACTTGTGGGCAGGACCGGATTAACCACTAGGCCCGGCGCATCACTCACAGGGGCGCACTTTGCAAGGAAAAGTTAGAAATTCCTATTTAAAACGCGAGACGAAAAAATATATTTAGCAAAAATATTAAAAACCATGTAGCAGCAGCGCCAAACACTATCACCTTTGACCTGGACGATCCCTCTTACATAACTGACTTCAGGTAATTTGAAGTTAGGTTAATTTACATTAGAAATAGTATAACAAACGTTAGTGCTTGTATTAGGGATATTATTTATTCCTATTTTTGTCTTTGCATACAATAATCATTTTATTCAATGCTACATATAAGCCGTGGGAGTCATATATACCTCTGCTAATGGGCAGCAGGCACTTTGTATTGAACCATTCTATTTACGTGAACTCGTAATTTACGCTATATTATTGTATATGAGGAAAACTAACCTGTCTCTTCGGGTCTTCAGTAGGTAGGTGCGTGCGTTCGAATCCTGCTGCCGTCATGACGGGTTTTTCAGATTTTCCTTCAGTGTCACCACACGACGTCAGGATGGCACCTTAAGTAAGACACCGGCAGCTCCCTCCAGTACACTATCTCGGTCTTATCTAAATATAGCTAAACACCTTAAAAATTAAAAAAAATATATCCTAGCCTGTCTTTTATGACAGTAGGAACAAGCCTTAAAATCCTAGCTTCTTATATCTCCAGGAGAGAAATACACCCTCCATTCCGAAAGAAACCGAACTTTTGAAAACAAATAGTACCACTAGTGCCATCTGTTGTAATATTTTACCGGTAGATGGCGTAGTCCCTCATTGACAAC
>JAGDQP010006611.1:25040-39252 GCA_022664845.1 Lepisma saccharinum | reverse complement strand
ACTTGTAACTGAATTTTTGGTCAAAAATCACATTATTCGTTTGCATCATCCGCCCTATTCACCAGATCTCGCTCCGTGCGATTTCTATCTGTTCCCGAAACTGCATTTGGCGATGAAAGGAAAGTGGCACGCATCGATTGAAGCCATTGAGAAGGCGACGACCGCCGTCCTAAAGACCATTCCAATAAAGGACATGGAGAAGTCGTTTGACAACTCGTTGGAGCGTGCAAATATGTGTATCGATGCAGAAGGGGAATACATTGATTAATAAAAATGATTTGTTCCAAAATGTACATTGTTTTTTTGTTTTTTTAAAACGTTCGGTTTCTTTTGGAATGGAGGGTGTAGTTCCGGAGATGGTGCTTTAACATTCAAAGAGCTGCCCACGTATTCAGCGTTGCAAATGAATTTGTAGTGTTTTTTCTTCTTCTTCTATTCCCAGCGATGTAACTTTGAAGTTATTAGTTTTTAGGTATCTTAAAAGTAAAATACTGTTTTATGAACAATAATTACTAGTTGTATTTATGTATCATCAGTATGGAAATTGAACACTTTGAGGTGGATGGGAAGTTTGTGTTTCCATACTAATGGAGCCATTTCGTAATACCTTTCTTCCACAATTGTCTTATACGCTCTGCTATTTTATTTTCATACATTTACTGTGTTTTTATGCTTTTCACTGCATGAATTTCATCAGGGGCTACTTGGGGAAGTCTGTCCCTACATTTCTTGACTTACTGTCATATTCATTTTAATTTATGTACCCACAAAACAAACTTGACGAAAATATCGAAACTGAAAACACGAATCACAAACGTTATTGTATCATCACGTAACTTTATTTATTTAGTTATTGAACGCGCCTTTTTTTTCTGAATATTGATAGTTCTGAATAACTTCTAGAATACATATAACGAAATTATATACAAAATACGAATAAGCCAATCATAATATATACTTTCATCTAAAGTAATAATTTGCGGCCCCCTCATATTAGGTTTTGTAGTCGCACTTCCTAATTTCAGTGTGTAAAAGTACTGAACAATCCATACTAATACTAAAATTTTGAAAAACTAACTAAAGCTTTCTGGTTTCACTTCGTCTGTAAGTAATCCTTTTGCAGTAAGTCGTTTGCAGATCCCCAAACTCACAAAGTCATGAAAAATAAAGGATATCAGAATCCGTGAAGCCAGTTGATAAATATGAATTATGTAAATAAAATCTGTTGTTTAAACCTTTCTGAAAAACGCAAAAGATCCTAACAATAAAACAATAGTAGAAAACATGTGAAGTATCTTTAAAAGTTTCAGTTGCAATATAAGCACCAGTTTCTCCAGAGTCGTTGTGTTCTTCCAACAAGATCTGGCTGATTTCAGCGAAGAACAAGAAGAAATACCTAAGCAAAATATAAAGAACATACTAATAAAAAAAATATGTAAGTACTGTGTTCCATATTTGAAGAAAATGTAAAGATGTAAGAAGTGCACTTATAGTGTATGTTCGGAGATTATATCCTGCTTATTCGATATATTTCTTTAATACACATGTGATGATTTGTAGACAAGACTATTCTACTGACTTTATTCATTAACATAGTACTACATTTCATAGGTTTGCTTGGCATAATTGACTTTGTTTATTCACCACATACAGAAATGATGTCAATTCTATGCATTTTCTTTCTATATTTTTAGAAAAAAGTATTCAATGACCGTAATATTTTTTGGGTATTGTTATCTAACGTAAGACCATTAATGTTAATTAATTACCCGTTAGTCTATGTTTTAAAAACTCAGTACATTCTAAAGCTAATCATCTGTAATTCGTGAGAATTCACAGTATCTCTGCCATGAAATTTCTGCAGGTCCTCACCAACAATTTGATTGTAGGTCGTGTAATTCAGGAAGTATAAAACTGACTTCTGTGGATCAGTTTTGAAATAATCAAGCAAAAACAACACACGTTGCACACCATACAATATTTTGTATATCAGATAGCCATGATTGATTTAACATAATTAATGTCGTTCTTCGACATGAAACCTTCCACGTAAATTATCTTTTAATGTTTGTTAAAATATTTTCTTTCTACAAATTTTGACATCCAACACATCCTTTGATTGAAGTACTATTACTTGACCTTTTAAATGTGCCTGAGTTACTGAAAGTCTTCGAAGTTTGGCAGTGTCATTTATCTCTTTATGACTTCAAATAGTCTAATAACCATTAATCACACTGCATAAATTACAAATGTAATGAACAATGAATCCAACACGCCGGACAGTAAGACATCTGACTATTCAAAGATGTTGGAGATGTTACTGTCCGATGATAAGCACTAATAAGCACTGCTATAAAATTTTATACTGCTTTCTGAGTTCAGATTCCATTTCAACAATTGGAATATTATGATTATTTCAATTTTATTTTTGGACTGTAAAGTTTATCCTTTATTCACGTTTATCAAGCTATTAACAAGTTCCCCCCCCTAGGAACCACAAAGGCAGTGAGGTACCGGGGAATTATCTAGGAAGTGCCTTGGAATTTCCCCCTTCAATTACCACACTGTGTATCATTATTACTTATGATGTTTTGTTTAATTTACTTTAAAGTGTTTGCGTGAATGAAAATAGTTTGTATTAATTCTTGTTCGGTGTAATTAACATGTCTTCCACAAGTAGATTACAACACGAATTAAAATTGCTCATTGTAGAACTATGTATTTAGTGATATTATTATTACTATTGACCCGTATTTTGTAAATGACCACATTAACAGAGTTGAATAATTATATTATTATTAAATAGAGAACGGAGGAGAGTAATTCGCCATAATGTCAAGGTTGAAAGGGGAAAGGACGGGAGAGGAGAGAGGAAATGGGAGAGGGAACGCTGGAGGTCATGGGCCTAGGTCGCCTATACGCATAAATCCGACCCTGCTTGTGGCCTTGTGGGTCGAAATTTTCGGACATGCTGACTGAACACATTGAAACAGGTAATAATAGTATGTCAAGATTAGTATTTTCCTTTACGAATGTTGTTAGCACGTTATATGAATTATGAGCAGTTTTAAGCAAGTAATCTGGAGTCGCCGTGGCTCTGACTACAAATCGGGCGGCCCGGGTTCAAATCCCTGCCAGGACACTGGAGACTTTTCTCGTAGTGTTCCCATGCCTGGCGCTCTGAGGTGCACTCAGCCTCCTATCAATTGAGTACCAGAGTGTCCTTGGTATTCCTGGGCACCTTGGGAAGGTAAAGGCGGTCGAGCGCGGGACTGACTACCCCCCCACCTCGCTTCGTACCGTAGGTCAAGAAAATGTGAAGCGCTACCTCCACATCCCCCATACGCCGTTCACGGGGCGTTCGTGTCGCACAGAGAATAGCTTTACCTTTTTTTGAAGCAAGTAATCTACAAAATAATATTGCTTCTACTTTTCATTTTATTACATTTTTTGCAGTATATATTTGCATACCAATTGAACTTATGATTATCCGTGGACGGATTATACGTTTTGCGAATTATCCGTGCATTGCTAACATTCGCCAAGTTATCGAAAGCTATCGTTAGTTGCAACATGTCTCGCAAACAAAATGGTATAATTAAAATGTGTGTAAGATTCAATATTACTTTTGTTATTAGTTGCATGTTAATTAAAATCTGTTTAAAAATTGTGTATCCGGTTCATGAAATACTTCCGAATAATGCAAATTTTACGATACAAAGGTCATTTATGGATTACCTAAATATTTCGTTTTTCCGTGCACACGTGTGTATTAATTATAGCACTGGTAAAAATAGGAAGTTCAATGTAATTCGAAAGTGATAGAGATAAAAATCTTTCTTCGTGTTATAGGAGTTAAGAGTTTCTCACATCACACGCTTTACCTATTGTTGTGAGAACACGCACAGTATCAAGGCTTTCTCTGCGCCGTACATACTGTACATGTAAGCCAATACTGTACATTTACCTCTCTTTTCAGAGTCACCTCCCAATCAAAAGCACATGAGGGTATATACCGTGATGAGACACTTTAGTGTAAAAGCATGTCCACCATTTTTCTGTAAAGTGTTATGGAAGAATTGATAGTCTTGGATTTGCTACTAGCCAATCGTACAAGACATACGGATTGCTGGATTTCAGAGGTAAGATGTGAGGAACACAAAAGAGATATCCTAATTTTTTTGATGGTTCCAAAATCGGGAGATACCAATAGTATTATATATAGGTAACATTGCTATAAGAATTGGTGCAAGGTTTCAGTTAATTCTGTAATAGAAAATTACATCTCTTTCGCACACCTCGTGAGTCAGGCGATACTTGCATCATTTTAAAGATTATTCCCATTTTAAAACTGTCAAAGTGCATGTGTGAAATGTGACATGCTTCCTTTGCATAGGAGAACGTTGTTTCTCGTCTAGTTGGTTGATTTATGTTGATTGTTTCACTGCTCGATGGGTAAACTGAATGAATGATTATTTGAATTGAAAAATGCGTTTCTTCCATTATTTGATTCAAGTCGATTGAATCTTACAGGAACTACTGACATGCCCTATTATCTTGGAATCAGAATTTTTGTCTTCTTAAATTCACCGTACTCGCTTCCGATGCAACATTTCTTATTAAGTTAATTTTGTTGTATCTTGAAACACTGTACGCTAAACTAAGATGTTTGAAAACAGCTTGGTGATAGAAAGGCAATCAAGCAGGCACGTTCAAAGCGCATCTCAGCCATCTTTCATGCAACCCCAAAGTACAGCTGTAATATGACCCCCCTCCCCGCGCCCGCCAATGTTTCTGTTGTTTGTATGTTAATTAAAAAAAATATATATGTGTGAGAGAAAGAAATTAGACTCCTGAAAATTAACAATTTAGATACCGAGTATGAGGTTCATGCCGCACTTTTGAAATTACTGCGACTCCCACTTCAATTTTGAGTTTATATTCTGTGGTTTAAAGTTATATGGTTTGAATTTCCATAAATAATATGAAGAACTAGCCTACAGTTTTTTGCTTATGCGATTGATGGAATTGTGCAAGAGTGTTTCTTGTCCTAATTTTCTGAACTGTCCCATATGTTAAAGTGCATTTTAAATGAAAATATTTTCACTGTAATCCAGTGATGTGGATCGTTCTAATACCGAATTTTTTTCTTTACCGAATTAAAGAGATTGGATGGGAAAAAACACGTGAAAGCCCAGGCGATCATACTTTTTTTTCACAGTGAAAGTAACTTCCTCGTGTAAAAGTGTTGCCAATTGTATTCATGGTATTCTAACTAAATTTTTCCTCATGAGCACAATTTGATTATTCGTCTGTAGATAATAAAACTGCACTTATTGGGACTCATTTTCATCTCATTTCCTCAAAAATTTGAGACATAAATGAACTTCTAATTGTTTACATTTGTAATGTTCCTTTTTGACTTGTTACTGAATGCAGAGACCACTAGAATTAGTTGGCATCACTGCAATCAAGCGATTGGTTGTTAGCAGTATCAAACACTTGATAACATACGTTTCCCCTCCCTCGATATCATTGCCGCTGCCGCCTGTCAGTACTAAATGTCTGGGGGACATGGGATTATAGAATCTGTCACAGTGTATAAGTAACTTATCAACTGTGTAGGCCTATTTGTGCAAGTGCATTGCGGTTCCTGACACACCATGATGCAAGGTTAGCTGAAGTGGAACTTCTCATTGAGTTCGTGATTGATGATAACCTTGAGTGCGAAGAGGATCCGTGTACGTGAGTACTGTATACAGATTTTTAGTTAAGCAACTTCTGCATCTTTCGTTGATGCTATTGTATTTCGAGACTTATCAGCTAGTACGTACAGTTAGAAGTGATTTGATAATAACATTTTGGATATTACCCCACAGACGATGCAAATCTTATCTTACTATTGAAAAGTTGGTTTGACCGACAGCAAACTTTTAAAGTTTGTGTCAATCAGTTTAGTTCTCGGAGGAATGTCATAGTAAAACAAACCAATATCATCTTGGCAATTTGTTGCTGATTATTGAATAATACGAAGGATTGAAGCGGACGTTGTGCGATACTCCACGGGTATTTGGACACATAGTTGGACATTAATATAAAACTTTAGTTTGACCTTCTGTTTTATTTCCGTCACGCTTTCCATAATAGACAGGAAATAACTAACCGACATAAGATATAAACAAATGACACTATTAGCCCGGCTTCGCACAATTTTTTCGGACAATTCATGAAGTGCCTCAGCATAACTTAATATTGGTTCTCGTGGCATTTTATTTAGTGCCCACGGTGAGAATTGTCCAAGAGATTATCCGATGCCTCTATGTTTCACTATCCCGAAAAGTAAGGAAATTACAAGAGTTTTATTGGTAAAGTTTCTGTAGGTTTTCTAAAACACAGTGTTTACATTTTAATTTTAATCTGCAGATAGATTTATTATTCTTATTTGATTGTTTCCTTTTATATTGTTTACATGCATTTTATGTATTAATGTTTTGTAATGGGAAACATGTATTGGCCTATATCCTGTATTGTCAGTTTATACGCCAAAATAAATTCAAATTATTATTGAAACAGCAGCTAGTTACACGTCTGGAACAGAGGTGGGAAAAAAAGTTTTAAAATAGTCAGAATACTACACTAAGTAAATTTCAGAGTTGGATTAAACGGATGACATTTCTTAACAAACACATCCGAGGATAAGATTCGGAAAGAAGCAGTCAAGGCCTGTTTTGTAGGGCCTAGGTCTAGAAAAGATATTTAAACAATAGAATGTATAGTCAGGATGTTGCTTGAACAGATTTTGAATTTGCCCGACATCTTTTGACAACATACTAAGACACCAGAGTTTCTCAAACTATGCTACGCGAACTTGGTGGGAAAGTAACAATGTAATAAAGAAACAAATACTGTAATAAATTTGAACTCAGTAGTACATAATAAAAATAGAACTGCAATTTTAAGCTTGTGTCAGCAGCAAATAAAATTAAAGAACTCTTACCAATAAAACTCTTCAGACGAACTAATTCGTAATACACTCCTCTTTCAAATAAAAGAAGTTACTTTTAAAACTGCACTTATTGAAAATATCTCCCAGATTTATTTTAAATTTGAAGACAGGACAAATGTTCAAAAATAATACATCTATTATTTCGTTTTGAAGTAAAATAGTTCTTTACTAAAGAATGTTAGACTTTAGCTAGTTAATCGAAGTAAATTAGCTGTGTTTGTTCATTATTATTTTAACTTTTACTTTTTTATGTTGTTGTTTCGTTGTAATATTTTAGGTACCATCCCAGTATGATCGAAAGAAACCAAAAGGAATCTCAGTCAGGAGGGCAGACTCCGGAGATCGATCCCGAGACTTCCTGATCGCAAAACGAGCACGTTACGAGTGTTCTACCACGTCGGTATAATCATTACTAGCAAAATAATCGTCCAGTTTTATATACAGTGAAACCTCTATTAACGGACATATTTTGTACTCCCTAGTTATTTCTATAAGAACTTATTGAACTCTCTAAAGCGGACAATCTGTATTGCGGACACGGACAGTGTTTTCTGTCATTTATACCTAATATTTTCCCCCTATAACGGACACTTTCAAAGTGATTTAAGGAAAATCCTCTGATTATCAACATGCCTATCTGACTCATATAGAATAGCTAGACAAATTGCCTTCATCAGTTCGTAATTACAGTCCGAAAAACATTTTTAACGCTGATGGAGCTGAACATTTTTTCAGGCACTTCCGGATAAATAATATGCTTGGAGGGAGAAACGTACTCGGATGGTAAAATAGCAAGACATGGAAGAGAGAAAGCAATTTGAACTGAAAAATTCAAGGATGGCACCTTCAACATAGGCCCTAGCCAAGGGCCCCGATCCTGAGGGGCTTTGTGGGCCCTGCCTCCAAAAATGAAATGGGGGAAGTTGAAGTAGGTTCTTCTATTTCTACAGTAGATCGTCATTCATTTTCCCCTTCTACTAATGCGTATCTTCCTTTGGCAAATCTATTTCCCTAATGCGTAACTCCCTTTGGCAAATCTATTTTATTGATAAAACACACACCTGAATGCCCCACTAAAGTTACACAGAAATCGGCGCCCTTGACCCTAGCCGACACTTTCTCAAATCCTATTCTCTCCCCTATCCCGGCCTGAGCCGTAGATGCCTAAAGGCCATAAATAAAATTAGAAAAAATCTTCTAAGGTGTGCCCTGGACATAAAGTACAGTTTAGGCGGCGGAGACTAATTGAACTAAGATTTTAATTATATAGATAGACTATAATTGTTTCATTCACCAGTGTATGTTCTTTTGGTTGCATATGACTTTGCTCACTAATATACATAAGAAAATATTGAATGAAACCTCTGTAAGCTCTCTACAACGGACAATTTTTGATTCCTCGTGGCTGAAAATTCCCAAATATTAGTTGGTGGCACGGGGAAGCTTTAAATTTCACTGTATGAATAAATTTAGTGGTACGTCATTCTAAAAGTTTGAGAACCTCTGCTGTACACCACATCATCAGTGTAATATTGATTGGTAAGCTGATTATTCCTGTCAGTGGCGGCTCCAGGATTTTGGTGAGGGGGCGCAAGTTGAATAAACCGGAGACATTTTTATATATTGCCGCTAAGTGATTTTTTTTTTTCAATTATAAATTTATCTTATATCCCCCTCCTAATGCTGGAATATGACACCAGTGTCCCCAAAAATTCATATTTATAGATAAATTAGATTTGTCGAGAAGCAAAAAGAAGCTTTTTCCGAGATAAATTGTTGAAATAATATTATATAAATTATTTTCTCTTGAGGGAGGGCGCTTCCTAGCTGGGTCCGGCACTGATTCCTATAGGTAGGTACATTTAATGAAAGTTTATTTCTGCCCATTAATAAAGATTTGAAGTTAAAGTTGATTGATTTAAATTGCAAATTAAATTAAATGACCTAAAAAAACATTATTTAAATCAAAATGTAAAAAAAAAAAAAAAAAAAAAAAAATGAAAGAAACTGCAGTATTTATAGTCATTCTGTGGTTCGAACTATTTGATTGGTTCATTTAATATTACACCCGAACTTTTAAAAGAGAACGTAGGAGCCCAAATTACAAATATGTTAATTTTCGTAATATGAAAACGAACACACAAAAAACGAAAGATCCATATTTTGTTTAGAAAAAATAATGTTATTTCGCAACATTTCGTACTTAATACGCAAAATGTATTCTTTTTTTCAAACTATTTAATTTCTTTTTAAATTGCTCAGAAACAATTCGTACTTAATTGAACATATAAAGCTGAGCTATGTGTATGCTGAAGAATCAAAATGCAAAGCTTAGTATCCACTATTGATTGGACTATATAAAATATCTCACTGAATTGAATTTTATTTAAGATCTATAGGCAACTTTGGCTCAGGACGAATGGATAATGATGTGAGAATTGGTGGAATGAAGAAAGTGGGAATGAACGGAAGAACTTCGAGAAAACCCACGCACACGGTGTTTGTTTATCACAGAACTCACTTGGTACGATCCGAGATCGAATCGGGGACCCCACGCATCTGGTGTGAGCGCTCTACCACTGAACCTCAGCGGTCACAAAATAGCTTTCATATTTTATGGAATATAATAGTAAACTTAAATGTTAGAGAATTTTATTTGGAAGATGTAGCTTGGAGAAAACATTCAATTGCGATGATAAAATCTTCAATTACTTAGGAATAAAAGGAGAGCTGATACGTACATTTTAAACCGTTCCTTTATCGGACTTAGTTAGGGTGTATGCCCCTCTGAAGCCACTTCATTCATCGTGTATCGAAGAAAGTAACGTAGGAGTTTCTTGTGTACAATGTACCATCAGTCAGAAACGTTGTCTTCCTTTCTTTTCAAAATTATTACAAGTTGTTGTAATTGCCTGTTTTCTATGGTTATCTTCCCGAGGGCACGTACACCACACATTTGTGAATTTACTATTTATTCGTTAATCATTTTCTTTTAAAGAAAACTAACTTAGAAGTTGTTTTAGAACCACAATTTATTAAAATAAATAATAACATCATTTAATTAAGAAGATCTATTTAAATTTAAAAAATCAACATTTTTTTTTGTCGTTAGTTTTTCAACCCTGATTGATGTAGTGCTTCTTCGTGACATGTAATGGATGGATGTTTGGACCATTCAGTTGTTTCTAAATCTCGTGCGATGGCATGCAGGATTTTCGTTTGGAGGAAGAAGTGCGAAAGCTGAATGATCCGTCAGTGTCAACTGAATTTCGACAGCATGTGACAGTGGCAATAATTGTATGTCTGTCTTGGCCTGGCTTGTAGAATTTCATTGTTGCGTGTCAGTTGTCCATTAAAAAATCTGAAGAAATGAAACACAATGAGTAGATAACTGAGGCCTCTTAAAAGCGAACTTAAATTATAATAATTCAATAGTAAGAAGAGGAAACGAAATAGAAAAGCAATTTCGATTGTGTAAACTGATTAATCGAACTTAGGAAGATAATGCGAATGCCATGGAGATATTTTTTTTTTACCGAAGTATGATATGATTTAGAGTTCTTATAGTATTTTCCTTATCTGAAAAGCGCATCTTGTGAAGTATTTCTGTTCGTTGCAGTTGATCTGATGAAGCAGCGTTATCTACAAATTTGTAAAAAATAAAAGAGATTAAGCCATCATTACATTGTATATCAGCTTATCCCATAAGTAATGTCGTATTTTTGCACCGTGAGGGAAAGAACAATAACTTACCTCGAACACTACCGTTAGTTAGGAAAATAGTCGCCATCAGACTCCAAAACCCTCTGCCACCTGTCAACCAGCTCTTGAATCCTACGCTGAAAGAAGTCACCGGTTTTGGAGGCAAAGAACTGAGTCTGTTTGTCGTACGTCTTCCTCATTTTGCAGTGTTTTCCCGGAAAGGTAGTCTTGCAGGCTGCAAAAAAGACAGTAGTCTTTTGGTGCAAGATCTTGTAAAAATGCCGGATGGGGGAGTTTCTCCCAGTCACAGTCCTCGATCTTAACACATGTGCGTCTTCCCGTGTATGGGCGCGTGTTATCAACGTAGATGTGCACACCCGTGCGATTAACCAGAGCAGGACGTTTCTCTAACAGTGCAGTCCGGAGGAGTTCAAGCTACTGCCATCTGTAGTGATGGTGTGGTTACGTGGTAAGAACTCCAAATGGATTATCCCACGGATATCCCACCAAACACTCAACGTCACTTTGCAGGGGTCTAGATCCTGTTTTGGTAAAGTTCCTGCGGCCCTTTCTTTAGGTACCCACTGTCGTTTGCGTGTAATGTTATGGTAGAGGATCCACTTTTGATCCTCTGTCACCATTCTATCCAGAAATGGCTCATGTATATAACTGGTGGGCAGGGAACTGCAAATGTTAACTCGCGGCTGCTTCTGTGGAGGCGTTAACGCATAGGATACTCATTTTCCGAGGCCCAGTTTCGACTCGTTCCCAAGGCCCTGCATATGATGAATAGGTGAGAGTTCGCTAGCCAGTTCTTCAACAGTTTGCATTGGATATGCCTCCACCACTGCTCGTAGGACATCGTTGTCCAGCTGCACATGTCTCCCTTCTCGTGACTTAACGGTGAGGCTGGTGTCTCCAGATTGAAACCTCTGGAACAGCCCCTGGCACTTTCACACATCCACATAACGCTGACCATAAACGGCATTGATGTTTCGTGCCGCTACGCTGGCTGAATGACCCTGGTGAAATTCATGCAGCATGACATGCCGTATGTGGTCCTCCGACACTGCCATGATGAAACGCAAGCCACACTTCCAAAACGTGGAGTAGACAGTTTTCCTTCTACACAGTCCTGCGTAATCAAGTACCGTATATGACTTAGCTATGGCACGTACCGTCTACACTATTCGCTCGTCAGATGGCGTGATTGTAGCGGTCATCGCACATACAATACTAATGGGATAACTCGGTATTTCGATTCCTGTGATCTGACCAGAAGGCGTGTCTCGATATCTTATTACACCTAAAAAGAAAACTCTGTATAGAACACACCAGGTCAACGACTGTACGGTCCAATGCGCTCTCACATGGTTAGACGAGGCGAAGTCTAAACATGTGAAATAATTTTCTATGGTTAATGAATTTTTTGATCTTACCTAGCATTCGTGGCGTGGTGGCGAAGGCTGCCTTACATTTTTCGCTACTAGGGAGATACTTCAAGTTCATACTTTGTTTATGTCTGGCCATCTTCACAGGGGTTTCCTCAGTTTTACCAGTAGTCTTATGTTACCTAAAACAAAGGCCCTTGCTCTTATGACTTTACCCCAAAAGTTGCTCACCGAAGGCGGTATCCCTGTCTCAGGTTTGAGACGGACTAAGGCCATCGCATAATTATAATATTATTAATAATAATATTTTAAATGGGATGGAAACCAACTGTCTGTGAAGTTTGATTCGTTTGTGTGTTCGGAAGTTTGTGACTGTCAACTTGTGGTTTCACTGTAAAATCAAATGGTGTAGTTGGCAGCTGCCTATAGTTACTAAAAGTTATCCTAAACTAGCCAGTAATTGATCATACAGCTGAATACAAATTTTAATTTTATTCATGACCTTTGGGTATCTTTGGCTGGCCGGAATAGAGTAAGGGAAAGGATGTGGGATGATAGTCGACCAGGGTCTGGTTTGAAAGTATTATCCTGACATTAGCGTGGTGTGACTGAGGAAAATCCAGTCAGGATAACCGGCCAGTGGGATCAGTCTCACAGGACCTTCCGAATGTGACAACTAAATGAGGGTTGCACCAGGTAACATTTATTAATGCTTCGAATTTATCCTAAGAACCCGAACGAGGTTTAATGAAATTGGATAGTTTTTGGTGATGCAGTTGAAAACTATATTCGAAAGCAATTAAAAATTTCACGAAGCCAGAACCAGAAGTTTATTCGAGATTTCCATTGTTAAGTTCAGATTGTGCTGTCAATCAGTACGTATAAATTATTATTATTATTAATAATAATAACTCTGCAAATGTAATGCAACTGTTTATTAATTCTTATTTTCATACTTTTTCTGTCCTTTATGTGAACATACAACTCTTCTATGTAAGTTACAGATTTTAAATAGATGAAATAAAAATAATAATATAAATAAGAGAACAAAGAAGCTACAGAACACGAATATTCACTTCAAATGTCAAAAGCATATTGTAACCCATAACATTGGCACATGTACTACAGAAAAAGTTTTTAAAAAATGACATGGGCAGGACTCGAACCGCGGACGTTTCACACGGCAAACTCTTCCATTATCGTACGAGCTCTCCGCGCTAAGAACAGTGAGTCCAGCACAAAGCGTTTCGGAGATACATTTCTCAGAAGTTTTAGGTTTTAGGCCTCGTTTGCGGGAAATATAAGGCGTCATCAGCTAAAATTTACACGTTGCACATGATATATTAATCCCTTTAAAAGGAAACGGGTCTCACCCGGATACAAGAGTTTTAGGTTCGGATATCTTCGTGGTAAGTGACTTCCATATTGAATTTTTGTACTATCTTCAAGACTCTAAAGTTAGGAACTAACTTAGTCAACCCTACTTTATTCATATTGTGCTATTAATTATTATTTCTTTGATGAGTAAGTAGTGAGCAAAATTGAAGATACGTATAATGAACATCATAGTCGCGCAACTTTAGTGAAATACCCTCATTATCAACCATAAACTTCAGGGCTTCAGGTGAACCCGTGGTGTAGTGGTTAGCAGTTCGAGATGCCACACATAAGGCTCCGATTCGATCTCAGTCAGGGACATATTTTTTTTTCAGTAATCACTATTACGCTACATGCTCTAACAGTCACTTGCTTGCAGACGATTTCACTACGATAATTTTCAAAAATCTTCGTTGGGATATAGTCAGTTGGCCTTAAAGTGGACATTTCCCACCGTTGGGTCCCTTCAAAATAATACCCTTTCAGCCGGATATTAACTTTACATCCGGGTTGTTGTATCCTTCCACTTATTAGATTGTATATGTATCAACCTTGTTTTGGTTGCTAGTAGCCTTTAATTTTTTTATTACATTATTTTCTTTAGTTCACAATGATTCGTGGTGTTCTCAAATCTCGCAACGTTAATTTAACTAATTTTCCGGCGTCATGCAATGATGAAATTTTGCACAGCGATGTAAGTCGTGTGATAATTCAATATTCCATTGTTACTTTCATT
>JAGDQP010006611.1:0-24640 GCA_022664845.1 Lepisma saccharinum | reverse complement strand
ATATGGGCTTCTTTATCCTAAAATAAATACTAGCCTGCAATGATGTTTGGTTCTGACTGGTTGCAGAACACTTTAGGATTTGGATCACAATATATTAGCTTGAGAAAAAGTGTCCAACACCGAAATAACTAAAAAAAAAACTTTCGAAAGACATAATTTTCTTAAACAATTTGTACTAAAAAGTAAAAAATAATATTGTTTATGCATGACTTAAAAGGAAAGTATAAGGCGCTCTCTCATATACAGTCACTTTACCAATTCTTCAATTGGCGCTCCCCATGCTTTTCTTTTTAGTCATGCATAAACAATATTATTTATTTTTTTACTTTTTAGTACAAATTGTTTAAAATATGTCTTTAAAAAGTTTTTTTTTAATTTTTTTTTTTTTCATGTAAGTTCTCACAAGTATGAGGGATTTATTTTTATTTCGTCTTGTTTTACATGGCGAAGTTAAGGCCATCACGGCATTTTCTTACACTCAGCCATCAATACAGTGTAACTAAAAGTTTCAGTAAAAAACAATAATAATAAATGTATAAACTAATGATAAAAAGAAAGCGAAAATAAAAGTGGACTAAATTACAAACTAAGACAGTCGAGTTATTATAGGATTCTCCTCACACACACATTCAAACTACAAAAATACACAAGTATAGATAATTACACTATTGGAAACACCACAGAAGTAAATAATGACTTTCCTCGGCAAACACCCTCGGAAAGAAGTAGGAAAGTTACCGACAAAGTACCATCTCAATATTCGCGTGATGAAGCTGAGGCAAACCGTAGGAAGCGTGTCGTAATATTCGCATCAGGACTTGGGCCTGCTAGCCTTTCTAATGGTCGCGACTTTATCTACTTTACCACGTCAGTGTTATTCTTCGTGGTGTTTTTATCTTCTGTTTATTTCCATGAGTTTTCTTCGATTATTTTCCTTTCTTGCTTTCACTTCTTTCTTTAAGAAGGGTTTTCCAAATAATCTTATCAGTGTCGGTGTGGAAACAATACCGTGACGACAGTATGTATATGTACTTCGTGGAAGAAAATCTATTGGTCGAAGAATCTTGTATTGTATTTATTTTATCACGTACTTCAAACTTTTTATGGTTTCTGACATGGACTGAATATTATGTCGAAGAGATAATGGCTAAGAAATGACGTTAAGACAGGTTGTTTTGTGTAACAAATACATTTTAAAAGAAGAATATCAAAGAGGTGATAGGATTTTCATACGGGGTATGTTATAAGGGAATATTGTGTGAAAAGAAGAAAGTACTGGTACGTGGTGTTTGATATAAAATTTGTATCCCGAGCAAATAAAATATCACTCCTTACTCCATAGATACGTTTACCAGATACAGTAGAGTCTCGGACATAAAAAGATATTTTCACAAATTTCCTACAAGTACAATGTAGTACATATACAATACACAAAGGAAAGTACATATTTAACCAACTTATCTGTTTATTTAAGAAGCCACCAGGAGCGAATTATCCATTAGTTACAATACACATTAACGTAACTAAATTCAAAGCGTGCTGGGGATATATTGCTGTTTGTTAGCAGTGGGATCCTTTTTAAATATTATTAATATTATTGTGTTTATTATTATTTTGCTTGATTGAATTATACGGAACATCGGATTATCGAGACTCGAATTATCAAGGCTCTACTGTAAATTGTACGAAAAAGAGAAAATGTTGCAAAGATGGGCTTGATATAAATTTCTGTGTATAGTGTTCAGAACGACATCGCACGTTGTTCCGCTTAAATCATGAAAGTTCAAATTTGAATGGCAGCGCATCATTCTAAGACTTCCTTCATCAATGGCATAGATGGATTCTTCAGTGGATATGCTTCCAATTGATATATCGTACTAAAAGAGAAAATTGCGCTTGGTATAAAGTTCGTGTGCAAAGAACGAAAGGATGTAATTTTTTGCTCCACCATAGGCACAGAAGTTCAAATTTTAATGACGTTAACATGCTGAAAAGATAGAAATATGTATTTATGGAGAGAAGCTTGGCCTTATTTGATGAATTTGTTTTTACCTAGAACAGCTGAAAACATCAAATGCCAAGATGACTGATAAAATTAATGGAATATGTAAAATGGAATGGATCTCGTTTGGAAGACTAAACTTTATTGTGAAAAGCAAGCTACTAGTGTCTCAGGCGTGAACTTAATGATCAGTATGACTTACCTATGGTGCTGTATAACTGGGAAACGTGAACATGGAATGCGCAAACGACTCTATGAGTTACATGAAAAGCAGTGGAGAGAGGCATACGTGGAATAACTAGGAGTAACAGGCAGAGGCGGCGTTAGGTGAGCGCGGGGCAAAGTACGAGTAAAAATCGCTGAGCGTCGAAATGTTACATCTAAAGCCGATAAAGCAGTAAGCAACTTCCCCCTAAATGCTTCCTCTCACTTCTTCCTTTCATTCCTAATCCTAAATTTATTACTAAATATTATCTTTTTTAATGAACAACGGTTTCTTATGAAAAAAAAAAATCTGAAATAATTTATTTAAAGAAAGTACAATATATTTTAAAAACTGCATTGCTAATTATAAGTGCTTCTTTATTCATTTCCATTTCACATTACATTTCGCATGGAAACTATACAAACTAATTTATTTGTAAACTTTTTTTTTACAAATCAACTTTTATATCATTGAGAAAGAAAAATATCAACTCGGAACGCGGGGCCTGGGGCGGTTGCCCCAGTTCCACCCCCAAACGCCGCCTCTGGTAACAGGAACATGAGGGATTGAATTCGCTCGCAAACAAAGGTAACTGCAAGAATGATGAAGTGTAGATGGTCCGGTCACATTGCTAGACCAAGTTCTACATTGGATTCCGAGAGAAAATAAAAGACCTAGAAGGGACGACCAAATGCAAGATGGGTAGATGAAATCAAGCGCTTTTTAAAGGATCTCTCGATTAGCTCTATGGATGACGAAAGAAGGTAACTGAAAGAACTGTGAAAAAAAAAAAAAAAAAAATAGGGAAGCCTTCATCCAGCAGTAAATTAAAAGTGGCTGGATATCATGATACGTCATGGGATCTGTTCCAAGGAAATAGTGTTGCTCTAATCGGTATAAATTTCGTGTGTAAAGTCAAGAAATGGCAGGATTTCAGTAAAGAAAATAACTACCAATATCTCTTAGCTTCTTTCATGATATCGTTATTTATAAATTACGATACATAAAATTTAAAAAAGGACTAATTTGGGCAGCTACAGACTCTCGAGTACATTTTCATATTTTCTTGCGACACTTCCCGTTTCAGCATTTTGTGGGACCAAATACTGGTCTTATAAACACTTTATAGGAATATGATGTCATAATTCATATACAAAAACCTTGAAAATAGAAATGAAGGAAATTTTGAACAATCTGAAGTAACCGGATACTTACAACATGAGGACAAGATTTTAACGTGAATGCCTACCAAAGCAAAGTGCGTGGCATAATGCCCATTCATAATATTATGAGGAAATTCCTTGTGTTGGGTCACGCGACCTGTTCTTTCCGTATGATAAGTTATCACATATTATTTCCTAGCAGGCGTAGAATTCTGTGGGCTGAAACTTTACCGAGAAAGGAAATGATTAACTTCAGCAGTAATATATAAAATTCATTCTCATGAAATTATTAATTTTTGTGGTTTCTTCATCAAGTGGTCGGCAACCTGCGGGCCGCATTTGGCCTGCGTACAGTTTATATACAACATGCAGATGATCTTGTATAAATTAGTGTGTGAGGCCCTTGTAATGTCATTATACGTGTATGGGTGATTCTCTGTCAACTTGAGTTTTTTAGTCCTCACTTCCTCTGTCTCCTGTGTTTGGTACATTCTCTGCCTTTTCATATTTTTCACATATATTACATGTACTTCTACCTAATTAATGAGATTGAAATCTAAATAAGGGAAATAGACTCATTTGAAACTAGAAAATGTATTAAATGTGCCATTCAGGGTTCCAGCGGTCCGGTAAATCGGAAAATACCTGGAAAAGTCAGGGAATTTAGTTGGTCTAGAAAAAAATCATGTAAAATTAGTGGAATTTCCTTTAAATCAGAGAAAAGTCAGGGAATTTTATGGTTTCTCCATTTTGTACCCGATTTGCGAATATTTCTGCTCATGGAAGCACAGATCACAGATTACAAGGAGCTGTAGTTACGCTGCTCTACCTCTTCCTGGCATTACAGTGTACTCTTTGTTTTTTTTTTTACATTTAGGGACCCGCGTACCCTGCCTCTTGGTATCCTTTACACAAGCCAAGTTGTGTACTTTCAAGGTCGTACATCACGCTCATTTTTGAGCTCCTTGCTTTGGGGGAGGCATCTCCCTAACGATTCGTGGATTGCCGGAATTCCGGCACTCCAAGAAGCTCCTGTGTTCCATCGGTCAGAGACCTCTGGGGTTGCGGGACGGACTTTTGGCCAGGCATCCAGAATATTCTCCTGGCCTTTGTTCCAGATCTTTTGGAACATCGTGGGGGGGGGGGGGGTGATTCCCTATCTACTATACGCTAATTTTATTAAAGAAGAACATACATACGCTCTCTGTTGGTCGTACATCTTCCTTCTTAGTAGTCTTTTCCCTCGTTGCAGGAGTCATCATCTTCTTTTATTCTTCTCATCCATACTTTGATTGGGGAGGATCCGAGGATTGGAGAGAATTATGATGGGGTTTACTGTAGCCGTAGAATAGTTGTTGAATCTACAAAGTTTGGGTAGTAATCCAATTCTTCTTCCTCTTCAGCCCCGATCATACATTTTTAACATTTTCACTTTCACACACACATTCACCCTTTCACTCGCGGTTATGTATTCATTTTATTGTTTTGTTCACGGATTCCGCGATCTCAGCCCTTACTTGGTGTTACTATTTACAGTGTACAACACTAAATAGAAATTAAATGTCATTGTCAGTAGAACAGTTTTATTAGACGAAAAACTTCTTTCTGCATCACACGATGTTATCGCCGCAAATTTGAATATGAATTAAAGGCCTTTTGGCATCTTAGGCTCAGGCGGGATACGGTGGGGAGAGGATGTTGGAAAGTAGTCGGCCAGGGCCTATTTTTGTAGGTACCATCCCAGTATTTGCCTAGTATGACAGGAAAAATCATGGAAAAACTTCATTCAGGATGATCGACCATTGGGATCGATCCCAGGACCTCCCGAATGCTAAGCCAACGCTCTACCACTCACCCACGGCCGCTCGATTCCGCAGAATTGAATTTCGATAAACAATTACAGGCAAAATGGCGAGAATTTATTTGTAAATTAAAATTACATAGAAATTTGGAAAATATATGCTGAAGTTTAAAAGTAGAAAATACTACAAATTATGAATATTTTTAAATTTAATCAGTATTATTTAAAAATTAATACATTTTCGCAAAAATCATTGAACAATGAAATAATTTTGTGTGTCTGTAAGTATTTTAACATTGATTTTCCATAAGATAGTCTTACTCAGTTTTCACATACCTCCCTCACGTGCCTTCTAAATTATAGCGAAAAACATTGATTCTTTCTCTCCTAAAATTGGAAACAGAAAGGAGTGATGGAATACACTATCGACAAGGAACTAGTTATATTCATAGGCGCCGAGTTTTGGGGAAAACAGGACATTTTAGCTTCCCCCCCCCCCCAATATTTTCATTTTTACGAACGTTCGCGACAGCGGACACTAATATACGTAATAGACTTCCCCCCCCCCCCCCACACACACACATTTTCTTCAAGTCGGCACCTATGGTCATAATTACGTCGCTACTGTCCGTATTACATTTTCTAAGGTTAACTTGAGCTGTGTGACTTCTTTATAGGGTAAGGAATCAGTTATTGTTTTGCATTTTACGAATTTCTTTTGCTTTTATTTCATAATTTGCTCTGTGTAATCTTTGTACTTACCACACTTATTCTTTCGTTGCCTTATCAACGGCTGTCAATCACATAGCATCATGAATGGCAATAGCCTGTCATTGGCTACTATGATTCAGTTCAGTTGAAATATTTCGCTGGTGACATATCTTGGACATAAAACCTAGTTTATCGTCTGTTTCAACCTTTTTTTTAAGGGCATACAGGTATTGGACAAAATAATGGAAACACTTATCGGCCGAGAAAGTCACTATAGATCTTAATCTATTCCTGAACTCAGCAGTGTCATCGATAACAGTGAGGCGGGAACTGCATAAAATGGGTATCCATTGGCGTGTTGCTATTCCCAAGCCCCTAATAACAAACAATAATGCTCAAAGGCGATGTGCGTAGTGCAATGCCCACAAAAACTGGACTTTCGAGGACTGGCAACGTGTCGTGTGGTCGAACGAGTCACCCGTTACCCTGTTCCCCACCACTGGGCGTGTGTTTGTCTGGCGAACACCCTCTCAAGCATGCGATGTGGACTGTCTCCGCCCGATTGTTAAACATGGTGGCTGCTATATTATGGTCTGGGGCGCTATATCATGGTATTCGGCAGCCACTTACACGGTTTGGTCACAGCAGCAGTGCAAATTTGGTGCAAACTTTATTTCCAGACGGGAATACCATATTTTAAGATAATAATACCCCCATTCACACCGCTGGCCCTGTTCGTGATTAGTTTCATGAACATGATGATGTTTCAACATCTTCTCCGACCCGCGCAGTTCCCAGACCTGAATATCATCGAGCTTCTATGGGCTGTTTTGGAAACCAGGGTTCGGCGTCGATTTCCACCTCCTTCGTTTCTACCTGAGCTTCATCGGCTGTGTTGGATAAAGAATAGCTTCAAATTCCACTCACCGCCATTCAGGACTTATATCGGTCTATTCTGTCCAGAATTCAAACTGTATTGCGTGCTAAAGGTGGGTCAACACCGTGTTAATTTCAAAATGTTCCGACTTCCACTAGTGTTTCCATTATTTTGTCCAGTACCTGTACATTGTTACAGTTAACAGAAAACAGAAACAGAGATAGGCGGAAATAATTCCGTAGAAAGGACTGCATCCCGTAGATACGGCGATACAGGTTCAGATTTTCACGATATTTCTGGTAGTTAGTCAATGAAGGCATACATACAAATTGTTTCCCAAAATGGCAGAATGTGTA
The DNA here is from genome assembly GCA_022664845.1 of Lepisma saccharinum. Lineage (NCBI taxonomy): Eukaryota > Metazoa > Arthropoda > Insecta > Zygentoma > Lepismatidae > Lepisma > Lepisma saccharinum. Next base: position 17,525 of record JAGDQP010006611.1, on the reverse strand, counting down.
TCTACAATGAAACTCAGCAGTGTTACTAATTCTAATACACACTAATTGTTCACATCAATATACCTTTGATGTAAGCTTTGCTAGAAATATTCTAAAGATGACTGTGTGTAGTGCTGGAAGGAGTGAGTTGCAGTCACACTTGGTGCTGAAGCTACATTTATGCAGAGTATTTGTGCCATCGCCAGAAAAATCGCAACTTCATCGTATGATTTATATCTGTTACAGAATCTTTCATTTTTTTTTTTTCATCCTGTGATTAGCTTCTGATTTTGTACCAGTGCTTTAAAAAAAATCAGCAATTGTTCCGACAGGTGCGGGAAGCGACTCGGCAACATATATACGTATTCTTACTTCCTTAAAAAGAAAATAGTAAATTGTTTTCTGCTCATGAGTTTACTTTCGAAAATTGGTCCTGTTTTTTTAAACATTTATTTCCGTAGTTTAAATATAGCTTAATGCTGATGCCTGCAGCAGTGAAATAAAGTTATTTTTTCTATTAATTGTTTTCGTTCTGCAATGAGTTCAGCAAGAGCTTACAATACGCGTCCTTTTGTTAAGTGTTTTCTTTGGACTAAGACACTTTGTTTTTGGTATTTTCCCTAATTGAGGTAGTGATGCTTGTCAGCATTAGTTGAAGTAATGAACATGGGAAATCTGCCATTTGAAACTTATGTAACTCCGAGTGGAGTGAGTTTTTGACGAGTTGATGCTGCTGGAGTCCGAGGGAAGAATAATGCTCTTTCCTTAGATGGGTAAAATGTACTACTAGAATAATTCTGCATTTTGTAACCACGTAAAAAGCAGTTAACGCTTTAGTTTGTATCAATGGCACGTGTCGTCCGTCCCCCTTTATAAAATGTTATCGAAATGCACACAATCCTCTGTTTACCTATATGATACTTGGCTTACGTAAGTGGTGTAACATTGTACTGTAATATTGTCACGTAGTGTGAGCTTCGCTGGAGGAAAAGTAAATAATAATTTATTTTTAATATTTTCTCCTCCATGGACAAGGATACATTTACTGACTTGAGAACCAGAAAACAGATGATAATAATAATGTCCAAACGAAATTCAAGCTTCATCCTGCTCTTGAGTCATTTTATTCCTTTCCTTCCTGGAATAAAGGCATAGATAAAGGGAGGCTGTAACCAGGCGCGTAATTACAAGGTGGCTGGGCTGGCAAATGTCCAGGTGTCCATCCGCGACTAGTTCTTTTTTCCTCTCTATAACCCGTTCTTAACATGTAATCAGCAGCCTGTTGGACAGTTACGGCGTGCGTAATAAACTTATTAACCTGCTGTCTTTAAAGTGGAGAGCAAAATAGTGAATAAGACAACAGGATCCCTCCTTCTCTATAATGATGGATACAACCCAAGATGTATCTAAGAGATATCAACTAAGTGAAATTTGTCGTTACTGTGAGATTCAAATTGATGAGAACAGAATATCAAAACCATTAGAAATTAAACAACCGTTTCTTGGTTTTCATGCAGTGGAGGACCAAAGGAGGCATCACGTGTGACTAATGAGATCTTAAATGTTATAGAAAGGAGAGGGGGGGGGGTTTCTTCAAAGAAATGCCTTGGGCAAGGATAAGATTGAGCCAGCAACATGAGTGGTGCTTACAATAGAATTGAGTTAAAAAAAGAATAAATAATATTGAGCCACACACACATTGTATGTTCATTAAGCCGCCCATAATTTGAATCTCGTAGTGAACGCAGTGAGAGAAATGTTGTTTTATGGCATTTTAGTCCAACGCTGTATGCATTTTTTGGGCACAGTATCAAGAGGTGGGTCTTTTGTCCAGAAGGAATCACGGAAATGTAACTGTCAAGAAACTTAATCCAATCAGATGGGCTGGAAGATATATATGATGCAGTTTTTGCCTTAATCAAAAGACCTGTATGTGAGATAATCGTGTTGATCTCCAAGTCTGGCGAAAAAAAATCAAGCTGAAGCACTAAAAGAACATACTGAAAATTATAACTTTACTGATTTATCTGCCAATGCAAAATATTGCAGACAATCAGCGTCGTGTCAAACGCACTTCAATCCAAATCATGGATTTATAAAAAATAGTAGAACTTTACAAAAGTGTCTTGAAGAACTAAAACATTATAGAAATAACTTTGAAGAACTGAAGGAGGTGGCAAACATAATAGCAAATAGCTGGTAGTCTATTCATACTTCTCATAAGAAAGGGCAATGTCACTATGACAAACTCTATCCAAGAATTTCTTTCGTGTGATTGTCTTTTTTAGTGTGCTGGACTTGCTTGATAAGTCAAAGGCAGTGTCGTTCCAGTGGTTTGAGTGAAGTGTTATCGAAATTTTAATGTGGGGACCTAAGTCTGTATACAATTCAAGTGGCATTGATTTGAATTTATTTATGACCTTTAGGGAAAGTGGCATTGAACTCTACATAAAGCTGAGGAATTCGTGGTTACGTAAAGAGAAAATTCATCAGCGTTTTCGCCAGAAATTTTAAGTATGCGTTCGGCACTTAGTAATGAGATCACAAGAATTACAGCAACCAGTGAACTAGCTTCTCTTTTCAGTGAAAAATCACTTTCTTTCATCCAGCTTTCCGGAATGTTGTCTTTGATATTGTTTCTGACGATTCCTGTCACAAGTGCCACTGAAGAGCTTTCACTTTCCAAACTTCACACAATGGGCGAAGAAAGATTGAAAGGATCAGCACTATTTTCCATCAAGCAGTCTATGGCTAGAAAGCTGAACATCGAAGAAGTGATAGATAAATTTGCTAAAGTCAAAGCAAGAAGGAAGTAATATTAAATAATATTTTCCTTATAAATTATATTTAGAGTTTTATATTTCTAATATTTTGGGATATAAAGAAAATTCAGAAAATATATATGTAAGTTAAAAATCAAAGTCGGTATGCATGGTCGATGCATACCGACCCGATAGTCTATGGTCGATATAGACCCTGTATGCATGGTCCCAAACGTTTGACCCTGGACTCCTGGAGAATATATTAACCCGCAGAAACAACCCTTCTCAGACATCAATTTGCTTTGAATGTTCTTGAGTAAACCAATAAAATAAAAGAATCGAGAAATAGGTTTAAGATATTTTTAAGTAAACGCGCTACATAAAATCTTGTTAATTAATTGAATGTATTCTTAGTAACTCGTTCGTGGGCTATATCGTCTCCTAGAAAATTATATCACGTCATCCATCCTGTGACGCATCAATATTTCCGTTAGGACAGAATTTTCTAAAACCACAAAACATGTCAACATTTCTTAGGTGCCATTCTGAAGGTTAGAATATTAACAGATACTTCTCTATTGCTTATTTTTTTCAGGAAAAGAATTAGTGTTGTTTTTTATAACTTCTTTTTATTTAAATGCAAATTTGGGAACGATATGACAAATCTATGAATTGTAGTAGGTAGTACAAACATGGTGACAGCTTTGAGAGGCATTGTCGAAATTCATGTGTGGATTCCACATAAAATATACTAATGTGGTGTAGTTGTTGACTAGCATGAGCATGCCACTCCTGCACTTCCTACTTTAACCCTTTCTCGTGATTTGTGTTTCTTAGTAGACACGTTATACGTTCTAGTAAAGTCGTTACTTTCAAGTAATGACAGTATTACTAATTGTGTAAGTTCCATCTTTTGCTGACATTCTGTAGTTGTAATAATGGAATAGCACATGGATCTGGATATTTTGGTTTGGAGCATCAGTATTGGCCACGTGGAGAGAATATTGTCATTAATGATTACTCCATCATTACCCGTGTGGGTTTCAGAAGGGTGGGTTTTAACACCCAGGAAAAGTCATTAGTGGGGCCGATTAGGTGAAAAATTGTACACTTTTTCATAAAAGCATGAAATTTGGCACGATGAATGGGCATACCTAAAAGGGCATTTTAAGATATTGATGCACTTTGAAATTGATCTAGGAGTCCCCGAAATCCAAAATGTTGCCCAAGATTTAAAAACAATTATTAATCATAATATTTTAGTGATTTTCAGATTTTAAATGTGTTTTAGTACCGAACACAAGTCTGGCCTCCCCTGATCACTGTAACTAATTTTAAATGTACTCATAAACCATCGAAATTCAAGATGGCGGCTATTAATTCAAATATTTTTGTTATAGTGGGGCGATTATATAAAAAATTCTACACTTTTTCATAAAAGCATGAAATTTGGCATGAAAAAGGTGATTTTAGCTTAACGTGGGTACAAAATGTATATTAAATATTATAATGACTAAAATTCTACTAATTGTGCGTGATATTGAATTTCCGGGAGGAGGAATCCGGACCCACCCCTTCATAGTTCATTATTTAAATTTTGATTTGATGTTATAGTGTTCTCTCCCGTCCAGTTAGTTCAATCTCCGATAATTCATAAAATAAGTTGCCGACAGTTATAATGTGAACTGCTCTATCAAGTCCTAGGAGTGTTGCGTGAGTCTTGTTCTCATACGCAGTTGTATAAGGGTATTTGTCTAACATTTAATACTTCACACGTAACTGGCAAGAGGTAGCCGAGAAATTAGCGCGTTTGTTTTCTGTTCACGTGGTTACGGGTTCAATTCCCGCCGGGTCCATTGAATTGAGTGGTTCGGAGTTTACTTTACCAAAAACTGTAGGTCCCGCTTGTCCTTCGAAGTTAACCATCTCATCTAGGACGTTAATAAGAATTCAACCAATCTTAACTACCTAAAGGTTAGTAGCTTAGCCTAAAAAAGGTACTGCTTCTTGACAGTTGCGAATGCATAGAACCGAGCTCAAACAAAAGGATGTAAACTGTTATTTTTAACTGTTATATTTATATAATTGTTACTGTTATAACAGTTATCGCAAAATAACAGTTTAGTCAATCTCTACTTCATTTAGCCGAGAAATTTGAAAGTACGTAAAGTACGCAGGTATTCTTAAGCATTATTGGGTCCACTTTCCAAAATATTATTGTTGCTTGTCATTTTTAAATATCCTTTTTTTTTTTTTTTTTTTTTAAAAGCGGGGTAGCAGTACAAAGGAAGTTCTGTATCCACTATTCGGACACATTCACCTTCGGACGGTGACCGGTTACAGAAGACTCGCTTCTTAGGAAGGTTCTGGTGCGGCAGTAGACAAGTACCGCTCGTACAAAAATACTGTTAAATGTACAGAAAAGTTGATCACTCTTTTTCCAAGTGTATCACAGGGTTATCAGCAAACACCTAACGATGTGTGCTATCAAGATTTTTCTTAATTAGTCAAATATGGTTAGTCTATTCCACCCCTCCTTATTTTTTTTCTAAGGGCCAGTTTTATAATTATATGAAGTTTGCGGGGACCAAGGAATAATGACCATTATTATTATTATTATTATTTGGTCAGAAAGCAGAGGGAAGCTTATTTATTTAATAAGATTATGTAATGTAGTCGATATTTTCTGAAGCTACAGCATTGTCACACGTAGCGGACCGTGGATTATAAAAGCTCACACTGCGTCTTGTAGCCATGAAATTAAGTTCGTATGATCTTCTCAGCAAAGTGTGAAATTCAGAAAAAAAAAATATTGATTTATTCAACATCTTGATTATAAATTTTATCGATTTTTTCATGTGTGATTAATTTGATATTTATGCAGACCGCCCAGAGATAACCTAGCATGGTGACGTCACAGTCATGGAGTATTTCGAATGTTAAAATTTTACCCCTAAAAATGGCTGTGAAATGAACTATTCAACAAAATTTTGCCAAACCCGTGTGTATTATGAAGAATATTACGCCAAATGTATTGCATATATGACCAACGCCCTAGTAATGACGTAACTAAATATATTAAGGACATTATTACGGAACGGGTAGGTTTTCTCGAAAGTACCTTATAATAAGCGTTATGCATATTTATTTTAACCTAAACTATATTTTTGTGAAAACATACTGATTTCTGTGCATACTTTGTTAATTCTTGGAACTTAATTTACCTATTTTTTCAAAATTCCATCGTTTCTTTATGCCCCTTACATTATTGGAAGTCATTCTTGATTAATTCCAAGAACACTTTATTTAACTGACGTTAATGAGCAGGAGTGGCAGCTATGACCTAAACCCATCACATATTCGAGTGTTGATGTATCTTGCCGAACATTCGTTCTCTGAACTCAGCGGCATGGGCTTTAGTTGAAATATTATACCTGTATTATCTTAGTGAAACGGAAGAAAACTGATGATCCGAAGCGATAAAAAAAAAAACGTGTCACCACAGTACAGATTCGGAGTTTGCAAGTAGGCACACTTGTTATATATATCTTCTACGTTTGAGGACTCATTGTAAACTATTTCTTCTGCATTGTACGGATATAGTTTCTACCTATATTCATATCTGTAAGACATTTCAGTTGAAAGGTATATTCTTGACTCTCATGTTACCTGATTATGATGACTTTGAAGAGTTTGGATGCAGATTTCTTATCCCAAGACCTTCAAATGGAGGCGTCGATCTGAGATCGAATACGTGACCCGTTGATTACAAGGAGACCAACGTAAGCGCTCATCTGCGTAAGCTACTTCATTTTATATGGTACTTCTAAATTCCCCCCCCCAAAAAAAAAAATCTATAGAAATATTTCACATTGTTTGGAATCATGTTACGTATGAAAAGATTATTTCGTTCCGATGCTTAACATCCCGTCCCTCATCCTTTCTTCATGATCCGTTTTTACCTAGACTCATAGGTAATGACAAAATGTACATTCTTTTATGATTTTTCAAAAAAGGATTTTGTATGTGATTAATGTAACTTTACTCGTTGTTTAAAACACACACACTAGAAAATAGCAAGGAATTGATGTATATTTTATTTCTTTTAACGACGACCTTCAAATGATGTAATACCGAAATCACTTACTTGTATGCTTGAAATGTTCATTTAAGATGTTTCCTGTACTATCTTTCGAATGGATTCCCTCTTGTTCTGCTTCGTTACCTACACTATTTGCTCGATTAAAGAGACAACAGCGAAACATCTGTTAGAAAAAAAACTCGTGGATTTCTTTTTCGCTCGTTCTATTCTGTCGGTACCCTTTATGAAAATCAAAGTTGGCTGCTGCGAATCTGTCATATTGATGTAATCACTGTCATTAGTTCAATGCTTACAAGTGTGAACGGCAGAAGTGGAAGGACAACAGTACAAGGAGATTGTGTAGACGTTCTTCAAGACACGTTCTTCAATCAAACCTATGTTCGATACAGTCGTCTTGTCTTTTTACAGTATCGCACCTGATGTATGTGTATTTTCTACAAATATATATTTACAACACTAAAACAAGGAAGCCATTAGGAAACTCCACGTTTCTATACTAGTATGTGTGGGCTGACAGGATCATTTACCAAAATTCATAATGACAAAAGTCGTATTGGTTTTGAGACGTAAATAAGATGGTTGTAAATAGAATCTGCCCAGCAGGTGTTTAGTTCTCTCTTTAATCTGATCGTACATACGTCACTTGTACGATTAACATCTGATTATGAAATATATTTTACGGGCGAACTTGATAAGTTTCACTTTGTTCTGGATCTGGTAAAGCAATGTTGCTGTGAGGGAAGAAGTCCCACTTACGAAATATGAATGGAAAATTGTTCCCTAGGCAGACCTCAGTCTGTTATCCGTTTGTTTCCTATTTATTATTTATTTTAAATTTATAGTAGTAATGAAAGTCCGTAGCTCCGCAGCATTTAGCATAATGTAAAGTGGCATGAGGTGTTAGCCACTATGGTCTTGCTACTTGTCAATGGATACAAGTTTTCCGTGTTTATCTCGTTGGGACACAATTCTCACGATAAGCACTTATCAAATAAGAAAAACAGGACTTCTGTTGTTATCACGTGGAGGTCAACTTATCTTCAAAGTGACACAAATGTCTCACATGTTGTTTCACAGTATGAATATACTTAACATTGTACTTGGCACAAAGCCAGTCATCTTCTGTTAATAATAATAGTAAAAAAGCGTTCTCGTCAGAAATTGAATATTTATGTTTTCTCTTTCTAATTTCCTTGCAGCGATGAAATTCTAATTACTATAATAACAGTAATAGTAACAATAAACTATCTTCTGTGGTCAAGTGAATACGATCGCTTATATCTGATAAGCAGTGCAAAGGTGGCGCGTATTTGAGCCCCACTCACGCCGGTCATCTTTTCTGAGGCTCCTCAGGCTATTTTCCCGTCCTTTCAGGTGAACACCGAGGCCCTACTCGTTACATTCCCAGTTTATTTCGTTGGGATAGTGGCGAAACACGTTCTCTCTCATACGTAAACGACTCAAACTTAAAGGCATGTAAAAGTTGGCAATGTAAAGTTTCAATAAGTGTCATTATTATTATTATTATTATTATTATTATTATTATTATTATTATAGAGTAGTAATTGTTGTCATAGTGGTGGTAAAACTATGTATGATTTTTACAGCTACCTTGATGTATGATATATGTGTGAGCGTGAATGAGGAATGCAGAAAGAAGGTATTTCTTCTTGGCACTTAAGGTAACTTCTCGGTATTCGTCTGGTGACTGATAAAAACCAGGGTAAAGCTCAGTCAGAATTACCGATCCAGAGCTTCCTTTATACTAGAGTAACTAGACGAATAATTTTCCTCAATCCCCCTATGCTCGATTATTATTATTACTATTGGAGGAATGCTACCTAATTATTGGATTAAATATGTGAATGAAGAATTAGTTTCTGTGAGGCGTGCAGGGCTTAAAACTGCATTTCATAGTTTTGTGTTTTCCATATCTATTGTAATAGGATAGTTACGTACTTTGTTAAAATACATTTGTAATAAGGAATTTATAGCTATCAGTGTAGATGTTTTTCTTTATTTGATATTAGAAAACTGTCTTCCCAGTGCTAATTAATAGGGCTAGGATTTGCATGATTTAGCATATTTCTTTCTACAAGACTGATGAGTTACTAGAGTATAAAGAACTTCATTTCATGAAAGAACTAATTGAATAAGGTACTTCGTTAGAGCATATTTGTGCATATTTGGCTATTTTCTCCTGGTAGAGCATATTCTAATGATTTTTCAGTCATATTGTACATATTATATATATATATATATATATATATCCGAAGTTGATTTCCTTTTTTTCGCATAATTTATAAGAAATGTATCCTTCCTGCAAGCTCAAGACTTGATATCGCAAGATGAAATTGCAGGTGAACTTTCGGATATCAAAGCAAATTTCGGTTTCCTACTTGCTGTTATAACTTCGTTGGAACAGTCGGAATTGGTACTAACAAAGCAGCTAGAACTGGTAAATCAAACATTCAGTAAGATAAACAGTGATTGTGAACAAAAACAGTGGGTATGATTGTGAACAAAAACAGTGGGTATTCTACAATATGTTCTATTGCAAAAGTTTTGTCATGAGAAAATGGATGTGTTAATAATCCAGAATTAGAGTCAATGGACGTTGCTCATTGTAAATTTGCTCCCATCTTATCGGTGGGTGAAATTGACAGAAGCTTTTCTATGTATCAAAGTCGTATTAGCTCACAACAGGTAATTATTTTCATTCGAAAATCTACACAAGGTATTCATTGTATATTACAACTCATCCCTGATGCAGTAAATACGGTGCAAGGAGTATGTAAAAATATTTAACATTTAGCTTTTCCGAATTAAACGTGCGTTACTTGAAATTACTTAAATTTTCTTTCCTTGTTTTTTGGTAATAATTGTATTGCCTTACTCCTTCAAAGTAAATTAACATAGTTGACACCAAAGGTCGAGCGTTTTGAGACGAAATACAGTAGCTAAGGGACTTGTAGCTTCGAGACTTTTCTCCGTACAAAATGAACTATCTTAAAGACTCTTCTCCATACAAAATGAACTATCTTAAACATGAAGTATAAAAGAAGTAAATAAACGAATAATTAGAATAACCATTGTTTTCCCAAGTAGCGGTACGAGGATGCATCAAGTAAGTATGTTTCATGCCGGACCGACGTCGCAAAAGATGTAATCTCATTTTATAAAATTTTCAACGTTTAACATTGTATAATATTTGTGCATGGCACAAACTAATATACTATGTTTACAACACTGCGTTTTGTGCTTCTCATATAATTACCATAACTAGGAGCTATCATATATGTAATTAACCAACGCCGAGCGGCTTTGGGGCACACCATCCTCAAATTCAATGGGTACCTGGGGAGGCGGCCGAAGCGTGGTGCTGATAACACCACCTTCATCTACAGCTGAGATTAAAAAAAAGTGTGGAGCCTTTACTCCGCAGCCCCTATATGCCTTCATGGAATGGTGTTAAGCACAAGGGAGAACTTTACCTTCACATATGACAGAAAGAGACAAAAGGGATGGAGGGGGTGAAGGGCAGACAAAACATACGTGTTCTGACTGGGATTCCAACACAGGACCGATTACATCAATGCAGCGAGCAGAAAAGAGGTATTGAGGCACGTCTTGCGAAGGATTTTAAAGGGTGCTGTGGTCAATGTTTGAAGGAATGTACAACCAGGTCTACATGGTACATTTATATATATTCCTGAATAAAGCGTTGTCTGGTAACTGGAAAATTTTGAAACCTTTTTAACTTGCTATTTTTGAAAATATGTAAATGTCTTTACGTTGCCATTCATATCACGCGTAAGTTTTCTTCTCAATATTAATGTAAAGATGTAATAATTACATTTCATACGGCTCTAATTCAATTTGCATATCAAATTCAATAACTTGCGATCACATATTAAGGAAAGAAAAACAGACTATTATTTCCTCAAGAGTTCTCTCAGCTGTTTCGTATTACGTTGCAAACGGACTTTCAAAGAAAGCCGGCCGTGCAGTTCTTTGGTTTGCCATTGTTGAAAGAAATATTATCTTATCAATGTCTTGCACACAACACCTATCATTGTTTCTTTCTTTTCCGAAACAGAAAGCCAATCATTTATCTTTTACTGTCATTTTTGCATCTGACGTTTAATACGTTTCAGTAGTATATTTTAGCCTTTTTTCTTTCTTCTTTGTGGACTCATGGTTTTATATAGGCTATGTGAAGTAGGTATATTTTATACCAAATCATTGATATGTTTTAGAATAGTTTAAAGTTATGCAACCCTTTAACTTTTAACTAAAATCAAAAAAGATAAATGCTGGTATGGTAACAGAAAACTAAATTTCATTAGATTACCAAAGATCTCTTTTCACCAAATACTTGCTGCATGTGGGTGAAAAACAAGCTAGGCCCGCCCTTCCGCCAGTGTTCGCATTTTATTTTTTGCCGCCACTTTGAAATGCCTACGATCACATACTACAGTAATACATAACGATTAGAAATCGGGACTTGATCCCGTCCTTCTATTTTTAGCACGCCTTTCTATGGCCACCATTTTTTGCCTCAATCTTGAAATGCCTATGACCACGTACCGCAGTAATCGGACCCATCCCCCTCCGATGAGGAGCTCGCAGAAGAACCCCCATTTTTGCCGTTTTCCAACATTTACTGTGGCGCCCATCGGGGCCCGCGGCCCCATAAAATTATAAGCCACCTGTAGGTGACTAAGGTCAGTAATCGTGTAAAGAATCACTAGATTCGGTTCACCCATTTAGAATATTAGCGCAATCATACTTCGTCACTTTCCCGCTGGCTTCCATTTTCTTTTGACCACCATCTTGAAATAAAATGGTGCGAGTGACAACTTTTGCCGTTCCGGTTCTGTTGTCTGTGGCACTAACTTAGTGTGTGTTCGGGTGACACACACACAAACATACACACCATGACACAAGTTTCGAGTATACCCGAAATTTCTGTAATAATCAAATTTTCAAAATACCCCAAATTTTGGTATACTAGAACTTTCAAATACCCGACACTTCGATAATATTCGAATTTTCGATAGTACCTGAAACTTCGATAATATTTGAACTTTCCATAATACCCGAAACTTCGATAATTTCAAATACTCGAACGGTTTCGAGTAACCGATGACAACTCGATAAATTTTCATACCCGAAGTTCGATAGGTCCTCAGCCTTATCGAACACCCCTATTTTGAGCTCGAACTTGGAACGGTATCTCGAAAACGAAAAGGAATTCGACCCATCTTTATGTGAACGGAACTTTTGCTGGCGGGGGGGGGGGGGGTCAGGAATTCACCCTCACTTTTGGGATTGACCACCCTTCAAATATACCACATATACGTATTTATGATTAACATTTCTCACTCTCTCTCTCTTTCTTTTTTCTTTCTGTCTATCTTTATCTCTCTGCCTTTGATAATGGAACTTGTGGTATTGCATGATTTTCTATTATGCCATAGGTCCCATAGGACATATCATGACGGATGTCTACACATATATTTTTCTGTATTTGAAGTTTCTATATCTTACGAAAGAAATAAAATGGTACTTGGTTATCTCATAAATCTTTTTTAAGTGGTGCTAAACGCGATTTCTTGCAACGTGTGTGTTTAGGGAAACAGTAACATATCCTGGAATGTTATGTATATCACAGTTTCTTTTAATAAATCCGGGTTGTATAAAGCGCAGGTTTGACGTGACTCGTAATGGATGGCTACAAAACCACAGTATTTCCTAAAACGTACAGAACATGCCGATTGTATGTGAAAGTTTTTCTTATCATGTTTGTGCTTACGTGTTAGGATGGACGTTAAAAATATTTTGAATAATTTTTAAGTTTGAGGCAATAAATAATTGGGTCACTGACCACACGGATGTTTATTTCTAAGATGTTTATGTACTTGTTTCTCAGCCTTTGTGGCGGATATAAATGGCTGTTATGAAGGTCGATATTTGGAAGCGATTAACAGGATAACAAAAAGTGTAATTTTACATTTAGGGGAACATTTCATATTTAAAATATATGCTTAAAAGCTAAACAAGTTCAGCTTGCTTATCTATTCGTTTCATACGACAATGATTTTAGTGTTCTTTATTACTATTTTGTAAATCCATTTGGTGGTTGAATACACCTTGGAACCAGAAGGTACTGTGTCCACGTGTTGGCAAAATGGAGTTAATACTGCTGTCAAAGACGTTGTACTGAAGGACATCAGCCCCAAAAATAATGTCTCACAAAACGACCTCCAAGTGGTTAGAAATTTTGGAAATGAAATGAGTTTATACATACTTTAAATGGAACTTCAAACTTTAAAAACTGTTTTTTATCAAGAGTAATAAAAGTGGACATTCTACCTTCTGCTTTCAAGGTGACGATATGTCCTTCTTTTGATAAAATCTGGTAATTGCCAGATTACTTTATTACTATTTCCATCTTCCGTTTGTTCGTCCAGCTATATGACCGACCCATCTCCACTTCATCTTTGCAGTCTTCATTACGTCTTCTACCTTTGCGAGCGAATCCATTAATGATGTTTTCCTGTACCTCCTAGCATACATCTTTCTACTGCTCTTCGTGTAACTGAATATATATAGCAATAATGGTGTAGCAATATCAACACCATTATTCATAATGATGTAAAATCTAAAAAAAGGGCATTGTAGATGGACCTCCGTCCAAGAACCCACTGTTTTTTTTATTACGTCATTCTATAGGAAATCCTATGCTTTTTCCAATGGTGCAAGTCTCACATTGGCATCTAGTGTTTTTCCTGAGATATTAATGGTGTTATATTGCAAGGCCAACGGCAATTAAATATATATAGTGATGTAAAAAGGAAAAAAAAAATGCTATCTACATGGACTTCTCACCAAGAACCCACTGTTTTTATTATATCATTAGATAGGAAATTTCCTGCTCTTTTTTTTTTTTTAATAGTACATGTCCTGTATCTGTATCTGGTGTTCCTCCTGAAATATTCATAGTGTTATATTGCAAAATCAACGTAATTATATGTAAATAATGTAATAAAATCAAACAAGTGCTTTCAAGATGGACTTACCACCAAGAACCCACTATTTTTATTACACCATTCTGTAGAAAAAATTCTTATCTTTTGAATGGTGTAAGTTTCATATCTGTATCTGGTGTTCCTCCTGAAATATTCAAGTTATTATGTTGCGATGTCCACAGTATTATATATAATAAGTTAAAACATAAAAGTGCTTTAGAGATAAAGTTCCCACCGAGAACTCACTGTTTTAGTACATCATTCTATATGAAAATTTCTTCTCTTTCAAATGGTATAAGTCTCATATCTGTATCTCGTGTTCTTTTTTTAGATATTTATGGTATTATGTTGCAAGGTGAACACCATTTCAGAAACTGGATTTTTCGGTATCGTAATCTGATATATCAAAAACTATTGGCTCTAAAACAATGTTGTTATCAAATTTGGATTCTCTGATGAATTTTACACAAGAAACACCTAATCTTATTTTTTTACTATTCATAAAGCATGACTTATAAAATTCAAATGGGTGTGAAATTCCGTAAAGTGTCGGCCGCGACAACATTTGAGGATAAAACATGCCAACTTAGAAGCGCTGTAACTCTGGGTACAGGTGGCCTACAAATCTGTAAATTGGAATTTGTATTAAGAACACTACCAAGAATCAATGTGCCAAATTTAATCAAAATCGGAAACTATGGGTGACATGACATAACCTGCCTGAAATGGCATGGAATAACGTAACTTAAGCAGGATTTTTTCAGGGTTTTCCACGCAAGTTGTTTTTTAATACATGTTATTACACACCTTTACAAAGGTGTTGGTGAAGAAATTATTTGGTAACAATTTAGTTAGCAGATATTCTTATTTTTTCCTTACTATACGCATCATTGAAGCCTTCTCGTTCATTTCGAACAGTCCATTCAGACGGGCGGATGACGTTCAGCGGTGTAGCGGACGATGTGGCCAAGACGCGCTGACGTTCGCAAACTGTATATTGTGGCATTAAATGCAGATGTTTAATTTTCCATTTCATGGCTAAATAAAGTTGTTACAAGTTCTCACTGTCTTGTATCTATCTATCTATATAATAATATAATAAATCACAGCCATATTCAATCCACTAGTGGATGAGGCCTCTCTCCGAGGGAGGAGTTGGTGTACTGCTCCCACGCTGACCAGACGGGTTGGGATAGGATATATATACATGCTGTCCATAAAGTCTGTCCCTACCACTTTTTATCCTTAACTAGTAATGAAAATACGAGAAAATGTTTAAACAAGTGGTCCATTGTTTTGAGAAGATACCATTTTGGGCTAAAAGAATTCCACCTCTGACCCTCCCTCTTGGGGCTAATTCATTAATTTTATTAAATTGTTCGGTGGGTCGAGTAATATATCGTTTGAAAGGCCTTGTTGAAAGAAAAATCGTGGGCCAACACCGGGGTCGATATGTTGCCCCTATTCAAAATCGCTGGGATCAAACAACGAAAATGACCATTATATGAGTATTTTTTAGTCTCGCTGTAGGAATGGAACAGAAAAGAACAAGATGATAGTCGTGTGGTCTGAGGCGTCGGGCGTCCAAGGTTTCTTTGCACTGGGCTGGGACGTGGACAGTGTTTAATTTGTTATAAATTAAGAAGGAGAGATCCTAAAACTGGTGGTGCTTGTAAAATTTCACCTAATACTTTTTTGGATAGAAATAAAAAGTCCAGGTTGGGATGATGTTCGGAATCAACAACTGGGATGAAATCCTCAGGCAACAGGGAAAATCCCCTTTAATCCCCGCCCGACAGAGTACGCATGGATGTGACAGGCCGAAGTCGTTTGTCACTAGAATGGCCTTAAAATAGAAACTATAGCATTTTTTTCTCCTATATCAACAATGACAAAGTTTGTTCACTGAATGAATATCAAAATGGATTTAGTTACAAAATTGACAAAGAAAAAAATTGTTTAAGGTTTAAAGACAAAACAGGTACAGCTCAGTCGAAAAAGCATTTGCTTCGCCTTCGAAGGGCTCGCGCCCAGCGGTTGGCTATCCTAACTGAAGTTTTTCTGGGGTTATCCTTAGTCGCACCAGGCTAATGTTGGGATAGTACTTAAAAATATGCCCGTGCCGACTTCTATCTCTCATCCTCTCTTCTACTCTATCCCTGTTTGAGACGAAGGTACTTAAATTCCATAAATATGATTCAGTTCGCAGCTGGTGCTAACTCCATAGTTTCTCCGAGATTCCCACTTGTAGGCATTTATAATGTAAACATTGTGTCCTGAAACTTCAAGAGAAGAATATGAAATCCCAGAGTCGGTAATCGAACTGGGCTACTTAATTTTACTCTATTGCACTACTAAGACTACAAAGTCAATTAGCTGAAACGATATGTATCCAGAGGAAAGCTTTAGTCTAGTAACGCGTTAGAAAAAAGAAACAATTGTGAAATGGGTGGGACTTGGAACAATAAGTCTTCTTTGCCTTCAGAATACATAAAGAAGTCGAAATTCTAATTTTCTATAAGCTTCCAAGTGTAAGGAGTTATGAAAATGTTTTTTTAGAATAACAGCTGTTTAGAAAACAACATTAGTTCCGATAAATTTCAAGTTGAACTCCGTTAGGTCTGTTTCCTGTACTCAACTATTTTCCTAAATACCTTAGCTCAATTATTGTGCATTTCAATGCTTTTCATCCTGTAGCCCTATTGGTGATGAACTGTGTTGCTGATGTATTTTAATGGGGGCTTACGAAAGAAATGGAAGATATTCTACCTTCTGTATGCTATGATCAAGTGGATCCTCCGGAAAGGTATTTCTGTACGCCACTTGTGACTGGTTTCTCAAGTATCATAATCATATTCTGCATACGCACTAATATCATTCCGTTTTTTATTGCAAAGCTTTAATTTATGTCAACTACTTTCCGAGTTGTGGGTCTGGTACATAAATGCTCGCAGAACGGGATGGGTTTGGGCCATAAGAACATGTCTGGCCCACAAATACAGTAAAAATTAAATAAAAATATTGCAGCATCATAATACGAGGAGTGTAAGGATATAGTTGTGAGTAGTCAGTTGAATGTGACATTGGAGGAAATAATTAATTTCAAGGATAGTATTTCCATGTAAATCATAGATATTCCAGTCGATACTTATGACTATTTTTCTGATGGTGATAGGTAGAGGCAGGCAAAATTCGCAGGCGCGAATAACGTGAATATAGGTATTTCTGAAAAATAAATAAGTAAATAAAAATAACAATGCTACTGGTAGTCGGGTATTGCAGCCTAAGTGGCAAATTGGCAAAAATTGAATTCGCGAATAAAACGATTTTCAACTTTGTACACGAGTTCTTTCATCTTAAACGAATAAAGCTATTATCTTCCCTACAAAACGTATTTTTAGAAATTACAGTCCAAAATGTTGTTTTACGGGCGAAGTGGGGATCGGATTCCAGTATCAAACATTTACAGCGTAGAATACCATGTACTGTCTCGAGTCTTGTCTCTATCAGTATCGAGAATAACAGACTCGAGTTCTTCCATCGACTGTGTCTTTTCGAGTACAACTTGTCTGCTTATTTGTGTCCATGGTTGTGGTTCTGATCTTGAAGTTGGAGTTTTAAATGTTACTAAACGCAGCAGACGATCAA